>OX465105.1:20641670-20924520 GCA_949987565.1 Luidia sarsii | reverse complement strand
AAGTGGATCAATTCAATGAGGCTTTGCCCTGCCCGACGTGATAAGCACTGAGTGCTCAGTGCTTTGCCCGATGCCTGATGAAAAAAATTCCAGGTAGCTCGTGCGGGATTCTCCCAGACGCAAATATCATGTTTTATCTATGATGCAATGCGTTACCCACCTCTATACATTATTCTCCCTCTCCCTCCCCTCTCTCTCTCTCTCCCTCTCTTCTCTCTCCCTCCCTCCCCTCTCTCTCTCTCCTTCTCTCTCCCTCTCTCCCCACCTCTCTCTCCCTCCTCTCTCTCTCCTTGTCTCTCCCTCTCTCTCCACCTCTCTCTCTCTCTTTCTCTCTCTCCCACCTCTCTCTCCCTCCCTCCCCTCTCTCTTCTCTCTCCCTTTCTCCCCACCTCTCTCTCCCTCCCCTCTCTCTCTCCTTGTCTCCCCCTCTCTCTCCACCTCTCTCTCTCTCATTGCCTCTCCTTGTCTCTCCCTCTCTCTCCATCTCTCTCTCTCTCTCAACCTCTCAACCTCTCCCCCCCTCTCTCTCCCTCTCCCTCACTCTCTCTCTCTCTCTCTCAACCCCTCCCTCTCTCTCTCTCCCTCTCCCTCACTCTCCCTCTCTCTCTCTCAACCTCTCCCTCTCTCTCTCACTACAGGAATGTCTGAGCAGTAATGTGGACACGGTTTACGACCTGATTGCCAGCCATGGGGATGTAGAGGACATGGTCTTCTTTGCCATGCTCATGAAAGGTCTGCCCAATCTCTGATCTACCGTAGTGTCGGTCCGTCATTTGGATAGTGTGGAGTTTTGACACGGATAGCCTAAAGTCAAGGGAACAAGACAAGACTGAGACCTAGACTGAGACTGAGACCAAGACTGAGACTGGGACTGAGACCGAGACTAAGACCGAGACCTAGACTGAGACTGAGACCAAGACTGAGACTGAGACTGGGACTGAGACCGAGACTGAGACCGAGACTAAGACTGAGACCAAAACGGAGACCAAGACAGAGACTGAGACTGAAACTGAAACCAAGACTGAGACAGAGACCAAGACAGAGACCAAGACAGAGACAGAGACTGAGACCGAGACCAAGACGGAGACCGAGACTGAGACCAAATCTGAGACCAAGACTGAGACCAAGACTGAGACCGAGACCAAGACGGAGACCGAGACTGAGACCAAGACTGAGACCGAGACCAAGACGGAGACCGAGACTGAGACCAAGACTGAGACCAAGACTGAGACCAAGTCCTTAAGGTCTGAGACCCAGACCAAGTCTTTAGGTTTCAAGGGGCCGAAGACTGACACATACGGCAACACCCTAGAGCCTAAAGCCAAGGCCCTTTTGTCTGAGACCAAGACCCCGATAGTATCCAGGACAAATGGCCTTAATAGTGTCTAAGACCAAGACGCCAATGTCTAAGACCTGGGTCTTCATCTAGGGCCGAGACCTCGGTGTCCAGGTCCGAGACTTGGGGCTCTGAGACCAAGACCAAGACCTCAACAATGGCCAATTCCTAAAATAAAACGAGGTTAACGACTGATCAACTCCAACAGGACCTACACTCCTCCTCCATCTCACCGTCGATCCCTCTTCACGTCTCTCCTCCTCCCCCATCCTCCAAATCCCCTCGCAGACTACGAGCGAGTCATCAGCCACCACATTCAGCACGAGGACTACCACTCGGCCCTGGAGGTCCTGCGCAAGCCCAAGGACACGGAGCTGTACTACAAGTTCTCGCCGGTCCTGATGCAGCACATCCCCAACGAGCTGGTCAGCGCCTGGATGGAGCAGGGCAAGGGGCTGGAGGCCAAGCGTCTCATCCCTGCCCTGGTCCAGTACGACCACTCGGCCCAGTCCAGCCAGGTCAGGGAGACGCTCACTCACACTTGCTTCCTCTCCTCCTGTCCTGTCCGGCCTGTCCTGTCCTGTCCTGTCCTCTGCACTCCTGTCCTGTCCTGTCCTGTCCTCTGCACTCCTGTCCTGTCCTGTCCTGTCCTGTCCTGTCCTGTCCTGTCCTCTGCACTCCTGTCCTGTCCTGTCCTGTCCTGTCCTGCCCTGCCCTGCCCTGCCCTGTCCTGCCCTGCCCTGCCCTGCCCTGCCCTGCCCTGCCCTGCCCTGCCCTGCCCTGCCCTGCCCTGCCCTGCCCTGCCCTGCCCTGCCCTGCCCTGCCCTGCCCTTTTTCTTCCTCTCTTTTTTCTCTTTTCTAGCATTTGTTTTCGATTGATTTCTCACCGGATTCAATTTCATTTGTGTTTCAAAAACCATTGAGAGTGCTTGACATTTTTCAACCTAGCAGGACCTTTCTCTTAGGCATAGAAAGCTCTTTCTAGGATTGAACTGGCAGGCCCTCTGAAACGTTGGCATTAAGAGGTTTTTGTTTCATTCAAGTCAGTAATTAGTTTTCCTATCACTCTGATTGCAGGTCAACGAGGCCATCCGATACCTGGAGTTCTGCATCCTGCAGCGTATGAACACAGAGCAGGCCATTCACAACTACCTGCTCTCCCTCTATGCCAAGTACCAGCCAGATAAGCTCATGGGTTACCTGGAGCGACAGGGAGATGTAAGTAGAGACAAAGAAATGAAACCCGCCAGCAGATTGCAATGTTCTGTTCCTTTGACTGGAGTTAATTGTTAATTGCGTTTGGCTTCATGAAATGTGCTGACTGAAAAAGTGAATATTTTATGGACATTTTGATCTTTTTACAGTCAGTTTTACAGGCTTAATTTTTCTGCCTCCATCTTTCTCTCTGTGGTTTCTAGATCGAAGAGAATGTGAACTATGACCTGAAGTATGCCCTCAGACTGTGCGCCGAGCACGACCACAAGAGGGCGTGTGTCCTCATTTACACGACCATGGGACTCTATGAGGAGGCCGTGGATCTAGCCTTGCAGGTGAGGAGGATAGGAGACCCACTCCCTGTACTCATGTCTGCCTGTCTGTCTGCCTGTCTGCCTACCTGTCTGCCTGTCTGTCTACCTGTCTGCCTGCCTGTCTGCTTGTCTGCCTGCCTGTCTGCCTGCCTGTCTGCCTGCCTGTCTGCCTGCCTGTCTGCCTGTCTGTCTACCTGTCTGTCTGCCTGTCTGCTTGTCTGCCTGCCTGTCTGCCTGTCTGTCTGCCTGCCTACCTGTCTGCCTGTCTGCCTGCCTGCCTTCCTGCCTGCCTGCCTGTCTGCCTGCCTGTCTGTCTGCCTGCCTGTCTGCCTGTCTGCCTGTCTGCCTGTCTGCCCGCCGGCCTGCCTTCCTGCCTGCCTGCCTGCCTGCCTGTCTGTTTGTCTGTCTGACTATTTAGTTGCCTGTCTGTCTGTCTGCCTGTCTGTTTGTCTGACTACCTACCTCCCTGTCTGTCTGGCTACGTAGCTGCATGTATGTTTGTCTGACTACCTCGCTGCCTGTCTGTCTGTTTGACTACCTACCTGCCTGTCTATCTGTCTGAATACCTACCTGCCTGTCTGTGGGCATCTCACACTGTCAGTCTTGCCCGTTTGTGGTGTCGGCTCGTCTCTAGGTGGACGTGGACCTGGCCAAGCAGAGTGCCGAGAAGCCGGAGGAGGACGATGAGCTGACCAAGAAGCTGTGGCTGCGCATCGCCCGGCACGTGGTGGAGGAGCAGAGCGACATCCAGAAGGCCATGCTGGTCCTGCAGGAGTGCCCCCAGCTCAAGATTGAGGACATCCTGCCCTTCTTCCCGGACTTTGTCACCATCGACCACTTCAAGGTAACGGCCGCCGTGTCCCCTCCCCCACCTTCCACATAGACTTGCTATTGAAGAATATTTAACCATGCCTTGCTACATATATGACACGGGTCTAAATCATATGAGTCAAGTCAATATTGTTGGATGGCAGATCATTTTTAGATTTGTTTTGCTGATGTTTTGATCCTTGCAGAACTGTTCTCGAAATTGTTGAATTCAGTAGGATTTTTTCTCTGGATACATTTTTACTAAGCTGGGCTGCATTATGCTATTTGTCCATGCCATATAATCATTTAAGCCAGTAGTGACCCAGGTCAGTGTAACAGCATTGACCAAGGTCAATGTAACAGTATCACCCAGATCAATGTAACAGTATTGACCCAGATCAGTGTAAAAGTATTCACCCAGATCAATGTTACAGTAGTGACCCAGATCAGTGTAAAAGTATTCACCCAGATCAATGTTACAGTAGTGACCCAGATCAGTGTAAAAGTATTCACCCAGATCAACGTTACAGTAGTGACCCAGATCAATGTAATAGCATTGACCCAGATGAATGTAACAACATTGACCCAGGTCAATGTAGCAGGATTGACCCAGTTCAATATCACAGTATTGATCCAGCCAGATCAATGTAACAATATTGATCCACCCAGATCAATGTACACACATGTATTAGTATTGACCCAGATCAATGTAACAATATTGACCCAGGTCAATGTAACAGTATTGACCCAGGTCAATGTAACAGTATTGACCCAGGTCTTTGTAAAGTATCGACCCAGGTCAATGTAACAGTATTGACCCAGGTCAATGTAAAGTATCGACCCAGGTCAATGTAACAGTATTGACCCATGTCAATGTAACAGTATTGACCCACGTCAACTGGTACAGTATTGAGCTTGGTCACTGTATTAGTATTGACCCGGGTAAATGTAACGGTATTTGCCCAGGTCAGCATAACAGTATTTGCCCAGGTCAGCATAATAGTATTGGCCCAGGTCAACTTAACAGTTTTGACTCCATTTACATCGTTCTCGTATGCCAATAGTTTCACACCACTGTACATTTTCAGGATGCCATCTGCAACTCGCTGGCGGACTACAACCAGCACATCGAGTCCCTCAAGAACGAGATGAAGGACGCCACTGAGAGTGCCAAGGCCATCCGGGGGGACATCCAGGAAGTCCGCAACAAGTCAGTCCCTTCCCTCTGGTCCCCCCACCCCCCCCCCCCCCCTCTCTCTCTCTCTTTCTTCTCCTCCTCTTCTCGCAAGTTTATCTCGGAGGAATCCCAACACTCCCAAATGTCATGCTAATTTAACCCTAAGAAAGACTGGCTGTTTCACGAGATCTTATGGCGGTGGGGGGAAAATGGGTCCCCGCTAGGAGGATTGATGCTACCACAGGGGAACACACAATACCAGTACCGTAGGATCACAATTTATTTGGTGTCCAAGTGTGTGGGAAGGATGAGGGAAAACAGTCACGATGCCATATTGCCCAAATCCCAGCAGACGTGAAGTTACACAAAAGTTTGTGCGTGGCTTACCGGTAATTCCCCCCTCTAGCCTAGTTGAACAAATTGAAAAATTGGCAAAAAATTTCTTTGCCAATTTTTCAATTACATGTGTTATTATGATTAAGTCAGAGGACAACTGACCAACGGGAGTTCTATCCTTCTTTTTCTTCTGTGTTGTTGTCATGGTAATGATTAGATACGGGATCGTCAGCGGCAACCAGAAGTGTGCGGCCTGCAGCTACCCGCTCCTGACCCGCTCCTTCTACCTGTTTCCGTGCCAACACATGTTCCACGCCGACTGCCTGAACAAAGAGGTTGGTGTAGAATCCGCGAGCTGGCCATCCCTGCTGCGCCCGCACTCTTGAGCTTAGGAAAGGAGATAGAGAGGGAACTCAGGAAGGCTGGAAATAGGAATTGACATTGCTCTTTATAAAAAGGGCAAGATGGTAGGCTGGGGGAAAAGATGAGCCAGGAAGGGAATTCCAGATGGAGGCTGAATAAGGGAAAAAGCTGTTCTGATACATCTTTGTTCTACACCTTGGGATAGATTAGATAGAGTGTGTGGGTGAGAGGAGGCAAACAGCCTGGTTGCTCGCTTAAATGTCCTGACTGGGGGGACCAATTCGGAAAAAAGCAGAGGAACACCTTCCATAAAAATACATTACCTACAGATGGACAGCGTTTATCAGAAACCACGTCAGGATACTGTGATACCATTGGGGACCCTACTAGTGTCGAACTGTGGGTGGAAGAGCATCAATCCTTGCAGGAACTTTCTCAAAGGCAGAGTAATGTCTTCTGAGAAGGTCCTGCTAGGATGGAAATGTCAGGCCCTCATATCATTTTGGTCATATAAGCCAGTATTTAACCAGTAGTTTAAAGACAAACAAATAAAGGATAAACTGACTTTGAACTCAAATTTAGAAAATGCCACAGAAAACTTTGACTGGACCGGGAATTCTGTTTTTTGTACCTGTAATGGTTCGGTGAAAGTTTTCTTGGCTTTTTGTTTTCAAAATTTTTCAAAAAAGGTGTATGTTTATGTAAAACTTTGACGGCAATCTATTTCCGTGCAGGTGCTGCCCCACCTGACGGTGACCAAGCGCAACCGCGTGTCGGACTTGCAGCGGCGCGTGCAGCAGCTGCAGACGCACCGGCAGACAGCCACGCCGGCAACAGCGCCCTCGGGGGACGCCGCCATCACCAAGCGCGACGAGCTGGACCAGATCAAGAACGAGCTGGACGACATCACGGCCGCCGAGTGCGTCTACTGCGGCGAAATCATGATCAGGTAACGATTTCTGGCGATTTGATTCAGTCAGATTTAAAGGAACCTTGCCCCAGCACCAAGCCAGAGGCTCCTTCCAGGAGTGAATTCCATGGATGGCCCAAACACAGACATATATAACCTATACACGGACAGTAGCGGGTGCCAGACCGAAATGTCATGGAGGCTGCAATATTAAAAAAAAGTAAGAGGTGAAGTAAAGAGTGTAGCCAAGCACATATGTGACCCATCACCACAAAATGAGCTTAAGTCTGATTAAAAAAAAAATAGCTTTTGGTATTTCCGAATTCTGCAGATCAAGAGCTTTCCAATGGTATCTAACACTTAGGCTAACATTAATCCTCCAACTGACAGCTTGTGGAAGCAAGAGAATTCACACTATTCTATTGAGAAAGAGTCGACTTTGACCTGCTGCTCTGGGAAATGGCACAATGTGACTTTCAGCTCATTTTGTTGTGACAGGTCACATGTATTATGTGCTTGAGCGTCGCTGCCTTACGTCATAGAGCGCATGTCATGCCACACTGATAAAAACGGTGCTCTTTTCTTCCGCCCATAATCCGACGAAAGTGAAACCCTCAGGTTATTTTCAGAACCGCACTAACTCACAAAAGAACAACCCTTTGCATGGTGTCACCGCAAACCTCATAATCCGATGAGCTCGGTGAATGTCACCCGCCGAATGCTCGATGCCACTTTTCCTTCCTCACTATCAATCAAACCAGTCTTGCTATCATTCGCTTTCCTCTTTCCTTGCCCCCCCCCCCTCACCCCCGACAGGTCAGTGGACAAACCGTTCATTGAGCCCGACGAGTACGATGCCACAATCAAAAGCTGGGAGTGATCAACGGTGGACACAAGCCTTCCAGACATTCACCAAATCTATCAGTATGATGAATCTGCTGAATTTTTATTTTTTGGAAAACAAATCTGCAGTTTCTTTGAGTTTCACATCATGATTTGTTTAAATGTACCATCAAAGTGGGTTTCAGTATGAACTATTGGAAAATTTAAATCCTTTCTTCAAATTCTCTCTGTGCTACAACTCAGACGTTTTTAGTGTCAATTTCTTTCCTCCTGAAAACATTTTCCCGAAAAGAAAAGAAACGCATAGATAATAACATGATGTTTGCGTCAAGGAGAGTGTAATTCATTGAGGTTTGGCCCTGCTTGACGTGATAAACACTGAATGCTCAGTGCTTTGCCCGTTGCCTGATGAAAATATTAAGGCAGCTCGCGGTGGGATTCGAACCCGCGACTCCCGCTTTCTAGTGCAGAAACCTTAGTTTTTCCATTTTTCTTTAGATAAGAAACTTGAGTTTTCCCACTAAAAGTTTCATATAACATCCTCTCATTGTTGAGGCATTCCAAGTATCATCGGATGTATACCGGTAATCTCTATCAGCGTGTCCCTTGCATATCAAACTATGAGGTTTGCCCACCTCACACTTTTGGTAGGTATTTGTCTCC
Organism: Luidia sarsii; assembly: GCA_949987565.1. Lineage (NCBI taxonomy): Eukaryota > Metazoa > Echinodermata > Asteroidea > Paxillosida > Luidiidae > Luidia > Luidia sarsii. The sequence continues at coordinate 20,916,553 of OX465105.1, read as the reverse complement.
AAAACTGGTGCCACCTCAGAGGTCAAAATCATGCTCAAAAAAGATGTACAGAATTAGCAATTTAGCACTTTAACATGTGCAAATGTCCTTGTGCATTACTGTACGTTTCTTCATGGACGCGCACATATTACAGTGCTTGAGACATGACATGCCCTATCCAATCTGTGACCCATGAAACCTCAGCATAGCAAAGCCATGATATACGAAAACTCATTTATTAAGGAAATTACCGGTTGGCACCTCGGGCTCAAATTGCCAACCAAAATTTCCAGGGAAAAACTGTGATGTCAACAGACAATGGCAGGGCTGCCTGCATGAAAGCATAAGCCGGAGTGACACTGCACAGAGGAACACCAATTCTACTCATAGCCATTGATTGGAATTACATAGGACAAACGTACAAGATTGGATTTCCAAATTGAAGATATGTTACAGCATTTGGTAGAAAGCTGGAATCTATGAATATTTTTTTAAACAAACGCTATGATTTTGTCGGACATGATTTTGTAACTCCTCTGACCCTTTGATGAGCATAAACTTCCATGATTGTGCTGTGCCTTGCATCATGCAAACCCACACGGGAAAAGTGAACACTTCTTGTGAATACACTACAAGCTCAACCATTCTTGCAAAGCCATTTTCTCAGCCATTATTGGCTTGAACCGCACAGTTTGAATATCCTTTAATCTGTCAAACTAAATCCAGAGCAAAACTAATCTGCACAATGTCCCAATGCTACAAAGGTCCATCCCATCCCATCCCATATAGCCCTGATACCCTTTGAATATGTAACAGCCCCATGATAATCTATGGCCCCCCATTAATCCCCAAATACAGAATTGCGTTTCTCATTTTGTGGGTGACGGTGTTGACCTGGCTGAGTGGGAACTTGATGAGCCCGAACTCTCCACACTTTCAGCTCTCTGGGTGGGAGGAGACGAATATGAATAATTCACGCCATGAATATTGATATACATGCTCATGAATAATAAAATGGATCATTTGAGGAAGGTCCTACTAGGATCAGAACATAGCCCCCTAAATATTGAGAATGATATAATACAGTAACATGCACAAATGTTGCAAACTGCTTCAAGGTCATTTTTAGGCAGTGATACTGTCTAAAATGACCAAATAGCGAATATTTAAAATTAGGAGGGCCTGACGTTTTGATCCAAACGTCAGGCCCTCCTAATTTTTGAGAATACAGTTGTTATATGATGGGAAATATATCGATGTTACAAAGCCTCAATTTTACCAAGCTGAAAAATGAATGCCACTCTTAATTTTTACAAATTTCTCTCCCTTTTCAGCCTTCATGAAAGGTTTTTCTTGGCTTGAAACATCGGATCCTTATCAGATAATTCTAGTCATCAGGGTGTTTGAAATATTTTTGGCCTCACTCTTTGCTTTTCAGTGACAGTTCAGACTTTGTCGTCAAGCTTAAGATTGAAAAATGGGCAATTTTTTTTTTGACTGGACCGGGACTTGAACCCGAGACCTCTGGATTAACGTACCAGTGCTCTTCCATCTGAGCTATCCAGGCCTTAGATGGTGGCCTCCCTAATAGCCAGCTAGTCTTTGCCGGGGTGGGGGCGCCTGATTAAGATTATGCTTTTTAATTTTTGATGAGTTGTTCTGTAATATGAACCTCTCATCAGGAACGGTCAGTGATATCGTGGTGATTGGTTGAACCAGGATGCATTCCAACGCTTACCTCTATAAGTGGTGCTCGTCGACCGCGATCAAATCTGTACATCTGGGAACCAATCGAGACAACAACAATTACGATGCGGAGAAGAAATCGCAGTCAATCCCAACAAATGTGTAAATCGTCGTGTTCCCATTAGTTATCCGAGCAATGGATAAATCTGACACCGAATATGTTGATAAAGCCACAGGCCTCTCTAAGTATTTAGGGGCCAGAACGTCTTAGGTTGTCAGATTCGTACGTTTCAGGATATTGTAGTCAAAAAGCTCTTTGCAAGTATACGGGCTGGAACCATTAGCAGTTCTTTTAAACATTTTGTTTCTTCTCATCTTGATTGAGGAATGGATTGATACCACCGTATGCAATCTGCTTCTGAGTAAAAGCCATTTTTTTTTTAAATTCCTTTTTGTATCATATCTTCAGTTGATCTCCCTAAAGAAAAATGTGTATATATATAAGTGTGTGTATCAAGCACAAGAAAAAGACACAATAAAATATGTAAATTTTATGCGGCATCCGTCTCATACCTGTGTCTCAGAGTTTTTCTTGTGTTCTTCCTGCGGTTGCTGCTCGTAGAATTTCCTGGCGTTCAGCTTCTCGTAGTTCTGAGGATACTTGGCTATGTTGGCCATGTACTGCTTATTGAGCTGAAATATCAAACAAATCAAAATATAAAATGTTTTTCTGTTCATTGTTTCATAAAAACCCATATCTAGGGAAAGTAATTGAAAATAAACTGCATACTGAATGCCAAGTGTATATTTCCTAATTTGACATACTTTTTTTTAATTCCTTTTTGTATCATCTTTTCCTTTGAGAAAGGTCCTGCAAGGATCGAAACGTCAGGCCCTCTAACTTGCAGGTCATTTTAGTCAGTGGGCAGTTTGCAATAGTTTTTGTATAAACTTCATATCCTAATTTGACATTTTTATTTTGAGTATTTTTTGACATTTGACATGTTTAATTTGAGTATACTGTATTATTTTGTCGCCCTTTGTCGTATTATTACTTTACTTGAAAAGTCATTCACCCATTTCTTCCCCACATGCATTGACGAGAAACAAGTTTCTGATTTTTCATGGCCGTGCTGTATTTGCCTGCAATCCTCCATGTTGAAATTAACCGCCAAAACGCCTGAAGTTTTTGGGCTATACCATTCGCTCAGTAGGTGTAGGTTCCTTAATTTAGGCTGTCCAGTACTTCATTTTGTAGGAATGGTTTATTTTGTTTTACATTTCGAGTGAGGACTTTAAGTACATATAGTTGGATAGAAATATTTCTGGGGTTTTAAAGCAATCTGAAAAGTCCATAAAATCTATGCAGTTTGGAGGGAAGATTGAATGGACAAAACGGAGCACCCCTGCCAATTTCCAATGTGACATTTTGAGGGACCCAGAACAGTTTAGATTAACGACACGGTGAGTATTGGTAAAATGATTTCACGTAAGTTTATCCAAATTATCGTGCTTTTTAGCCTGTGCAACTTATTTTTGTATGTTCTAGAGCACCCGTCGATTCTCGTGGTGCGTGTGGTATCTGGGTTTGGGACAAAATCGACCGGAAATTCACCAAAGCACTGCTCTTATACTTGCATCTCTCCAATCAGTTACATTTCCTTTGTGGTTATTTAACTATGGGAGATAATTATTCTTTATCGCAGTGGCTATTGTTACGGCAGCCGTAATTCGTGATGGGGTACATCATTTAATAAACCCCACATGCACAGGCAGCGTGGTCTCATGCTCCGGTATACCACACGTAAACATGGCGAATTCTCTGGCTGTAGGCAAATAATTGGCTTGTTTTGGATAGTGCATCCATGTAACAATCTGAATTAATCTGAATTGGAAAAGGCGACATATACATTACGTACATCCCTGTAATATCATTACTAAATATTAGAAGCTGGTGAGATCGCTTGCGCAGTTGCAGTGCCGTAACAATAGCCACTGCGATTTTCTACAGCCAGCTCACCGCCCATTCGTGTTCCCACTGCCGGTAGCTGTAGTTGGCCTCTTTCGACAGGATCCTGCGCAGGATGGCCTGGTTCTCGTGCGTGACGCGCAGAATTTCTCTCTGCCGTTTGGTCCTGTTGAGACTACAGTCAAAAAATAGCAACGGCAAAAGTTAATAACAGATTGACATGGAAAACCCGTGAGATATGCTGAGATTTCTACTGAATAATTTTTATGGGCATTAATGCCATTCCACTGCATTCGCAGTGAGAACCATTTTCTTCCCTAACCAGTTGTCTCCACTGGGCTCGGAATTTAACCGAGACGATGGTTAAATTTCCAATGGTCAAATTTGACTGTCGTTCCCGCTTGGACTTTTGAGTCGGTCACAGTAACCGAGCTGGCAAAAATATTATTGCGTGCACAGTACATGATTGTATACGCCGAGTCGCGTTTTACCGAGAGGAGCGTTTCCATTGGATTAATCGGCTCGGTTGGCCAGTAAAAGTAACCATTCGGCTCGGTTAAAGTAACTGAGAGGAAATTTAACTGAGAGGAAATTTAACTGGGCCGTTTCCGCTGGACTTAAAATGGGAAAAGTAACCATCGTCTCGGTTACTTTGACCATAATAAGTCCAGCGGAAACGCGGGTTTTCGACCAGGGTATAAGGCCTATACGGTACCTCTTTTGCTTGTAGTCGTTCTCACAATCCACCCGTCCCCTAGTGCGCATGATGTAGCACATCTTCTCGAGCAGGATGCGGTTGTCTCTCTCGATGGTGGCCAGTCGTTCCTCCTCCACCTGCAGCTTCTTCAGCTTCAGGTGAACGTGCATGTACGTCTGGGGAGGCTTGTTGTCAATGACTGCCTTGGCTGGATGGAGGGAGGGAGGGAGTGAGGGATGGGTAGATGGATTGGACGGCAGATAGTGATGACATCTAAATACACAGGCCAATAGCTCTTATTGAATGGTGTGGATTCAGATCACAAGTTAATTATAGATGTACAGTACAGTGTGTATTGAATACTTGTGGAAAGGGAGGGTACATGCTAGGCCTATACTATATACACCATTCGCAAAGTGCAAAATTTCCGGACGGTGATTCAAAATTTGATAAATTACTTATTCATCATGATGTTTGTAGGCCTAATACTTGTAAAAGTAAGTAGGCCTAATACTAAGGCCTGATCGGTGATAGTAATACTAAATAGCCACAAAAAAGAAATCGAAAATCGAAAATCTGCCGTTTTCCAGAAAAGAGGAAATTTGTTGAAATTCAATTATCAAATGATCGCTCCATAAAGAGTGACTTACAAATACTGCCCTCTTTCTCCTTAATTTCTCATTCAATTAATTAATTTTCCCATTAATTCTTTTCCAGTCTAGTCATGATTTATGATTCTTTGCTGTAGCTCGTCAAATATTGATCCTACCATTACGGACTTTCTGTCTGTGTCGACCAAAGCGTCTGTCGTCCCATCTTTTCTTCAGAAGCTTGTTGTTGGCTGGAGTAATGGGCTGGTACGCGCGATGCATTTTCTCCCGATAAAAGTGTTGACCTGTTCACACAAAATTATTTCATGATTTCTCCTCCCAACTTCTTGATGAATACCCGTGGATAGTTCAGCTCAGGATATAGCTGTACACTTTAATTCGAATGGGACGTTCCATGAAGAAATTCGCCGGTAGAATATGTAAATTTTCACTGGGTAACGCGCGCGCTGACCAAGCGGGCGTGTGTAACAGTACGCGCGCGTTGTACGCTGAACGATACAACGATATCACCACTGACGAACACACGCACGTTTTGAATAGACACAGCGTTTTCTTTATCTAACCACTGGTTTTCATACCGGACTTCGTAAACTTTGTAAGACTTAATAATAATATAGACGTGCAACGTCCCATAGTGAAGGATCATGTACACGGTAGACCACCTTATGAAAGACTAAGCCGGATACTGATGATTTCCATTCGATTGACAGGAGGTGGATACCATTGGAGTTATCTCAAATAAGGTCCTACAACTTCATCAACCATGATGTCAACGGAAGGGATGGATAACGTTAGGTCGGACCACTCCAAAGTCTCGACCGAGACCGAGGGCGATGGTGTGGCCGTGCCGCCTTCTTCGGTCTTCCAGAGGTTCGGCCGCCGGGCAACTCTGACGGCCGCCTTCGCTGGAAACTCTTTTAAAAAGGTTCGGTCTTTCAAAAAGTTAGGAGTCATCATCTCTGATTGTAGGCCTAAATTCATTCATTATTACAAGCCATTGCAAGAGCCAGAGCCACTTTCAATCAGTGAAAATACTTCCATATAGGCCTATATGCCGAGATTTTCAATAGACAAAAGTCAAGATCGTGACATTTCTTTCGATGGAAACACACAGGCCTATTTTCTTCTTACCAAAGCCAGTCCTGCATCCGAAAGACCATTGCTTTTAGTTTCACTGTGACCGCTGGTGGTTCCTTTATTTTAAGAGATCACTCTTGAACTTTGAACTAATTTGAAGAATCATTTTAATATAGTCTACCTCTTTTCCTTGCAGATGGGCTTGAAGGTGAAATTGGCCAATCGCTTCATCAAAAAGAAGCCAGACACCCAAGAGTGAGTGGGCAAAGTTAATATAGGAAAATAGGCCTATTTATATGGACACAGATTTGGTTTGGTTTCTATATTGTGATAGAGACAAGTCCTGTTTTCTGAAGTCCTTGGTCAGTACGTAGTACTACACCCCAATTTAATGATGGTGAATATCACTTGCACCAGGAATTTTGTTACAATCCTATAGGCCTATAGGCTATATAGTATAGGATCTTAGGGAGGGAGACACATTGTCGTTATCAATGGTACTTGAGGGAGACACTCGATATCAGGGAGACATTTCAGTGTGCCTTATTTTTAACAAATCCATAATGTTAGATAATGGTAGATAAAGAATGTTTTCAAAAGAACACTATCTGAATTTCAAGTTCATTGGTTTGGAGGATGTTTAAAAATTATAGGGACTTAAAGTTTGTGCACAACCCATCCAGGGTAGGGCATAATGATTATTTTTTGTTATCTTGTAGGGACCTTGACATTCAGAGGTTGTTCACTTTCGACATTAAAGCTGTGAGTATATGTCTTGTACACCTTTGCTATCCATGTTCTCTGCCACCGCCATCAGCACAGTCATGAACAATCCCAGAAACCCCTTCGGAAAGTGGCTCTCGATACAAAGAATATGTGTTCCTCTCAAAGGTAGTTTGAAGCATGGTTTGCATGGTTCACCGAACTTTCCCTATTCAGGGATCACAATAATTATTCGTTAACCTATTTTATCTAGTAGAATATTGCACATGTCCGGTCGACCATTAGGGCTAATGCATTTCATTTTAGATTGTTTGGGAAAATAACATAACATCTGGAATTATTGCACTGGTGCATAAAAAATAATCAATGAATCAGTCGGATTGTTGTACGACTGAAATCTATATCGATTCGCCAATTAACTCACTGGTCCGTCCCTTCCACAACTCGGGCAGCTCAACCAAGGAGCGTCGGGCCAAGATCTCTTTGAGAAGGAGAAAGAGGAAGACTTCAACGAGATTGTGGATCAGGACGACGAGAGAGTCGTGGAGGTGGTGTCACAGGTACTAGAGGCGGAACGCCGAGAGATGTTCAAGAACCTTTCTCTTTAATGGAAAACAAAACCCAAACAAACCCAAATTTATATAGTGTAAGGATTGCGGCGACATATCTCTTCTCTTTCAAGAAGTGTGGCTCTGAAAAGAGCCGGTAACTCAACGTTTCGGATAGCGTCTGCTCCGCCCGAGACTGCATGCTCATGAGTGCAGTCTCATGACGACGGGCAGAGAGTACACAACACTACCCGAAACGTTGAGTTACCTGCTTTTTTCAGAGCCATACTTCTTGAAAGAGATACATGGTGTCACCACAAACCTTCCACCAAGATTTTCCATCATGCAAACCTTCAAGTCTTGTCAAACCCACATACGGCTTTGTGAAAGGCCCTATACATATAGGCCCTATACAATTTCAATATTTTTATTTTGGTCGTAGGTAGCTTGCATCACATTTTTTTTCCTCCTCCATAATATTTTATGAAACAAATTAGGACAAAATTAAGCAGAAAACCCGGTGGAAAATAAGCAAAGAAACCAAAGAAAGACTGACGAAGTTATCACTTATAAAGGGGTCACAGTCATGTCAGATTTCTGTCATCGACGCCATAAAGGAACGGGGTTCATTCAACCTTTCTCTTTTTAATCTTCCTTCAAAGGGCTTGGTGGGATCGATGGTAGAGAGCTTCGCTTTCCGTTTCTTCATTCTTGCCATCATCGTGGTCAACGCCATCCTCTTCGTACTGCAGACCAATGAGGATCTTGTAAGTCGATGATGGGAACCTGAACATCTATGAACGTAGTAAGCTATAAGATCCATGAAAGTATTAAACAAGATCTATGAACGTCTAGAGTAAACTATAATACAGGCCCTAGGCCTATAGGATTCGTATGATAGCAGATGATAAACTATTTTTTTTTATCAGATATGCACTGCTTTGATTGATTTGGGTTTAATCAAGATTAAACAAGATGTCAGGACTTATTACCGATCATTTTTACTAAAATGGTGCGCAAATTATCAACTGATATCATTATTGGCCAATAACAGCCATAAAATATTCTGATTTATGGCCAACATCAACCACGAACTCTAAAACCGGACCAAATGGGGAAGCGAGTTTGCCAGATTTTGGTCAACCGCTTTCCCGGAGTATCTTCAGCACGCCCCTGCGTATTTCCATGGTGTCTCAGATCGAGGTGCTAATTGATCCAGTACCCCGGTACTTTATTATGCTGCATATAGAACAAACTTAGTATAGAAAAGAATACCATTACCTGGGCGTGGTCTGCTAGAAAGAAGCATACAGGAAACACACCAGATATCAACAACGGTGCTTGGGGACAGCGAGGAGAAAAGGTCCTCGTTTCAACTCCTCCACTTTTCCGTTCATGAAACAGTCGCAGGAGTACGCCTGGCTGTTCTCCGTCTTCGACTACATCGTGCTCACCATCTTCGTGTGGGAGCTCCTCCTCAAGTGGTACAACGGCTTTTTCATCTACTGGCGGGTGGGATGGAACATCCTGGACTTCTTCATCATTCTCATCCTCTTCCTCGGCCCTAGTAAGTGCTTCGAGATCTAGATTATTACTATTAGACCAGATTAGACGAAGTACATTTCTTCCAAAAATTCATTTTTGTTTCGATTTTCAAAAGCAATTGTGTGCTCGACTTGTCGATCCAGGGGGACCTCTATTTTTTTCGTATTTGGTTTGGGCCATTCAGATCAGTAGGCGGCTGTAATTGCAAAATTCTTGTATTTAAGTTTTCAGATTTTATTCATTTAACATCGCATTTCGTTTATATAATTATTGTTAAGTTATTTGAAAAGCATGGATAAAATCATATGAAATATAACTTTCTATTCAGTAATGTAGGCCTAATCAGTATATACTTCATTGATATACATGAAGTACCGGTAGGCATTTTACGATCGTATGTAATCATCGGATTAAATTTCCTCTTCCCATACTGTAAACCTTCGGTGTAGGCCCACTCAAGCCATGTAATGTGTATACATAAGCTATTGGACCATGAAGTGCATATACCGCCGGTCCATTGACATTCTTGATCCTTTTGTTTGAAAGCGGCGAGGAAGTTTTGCATATTCATTAGACTCTGTTTATGCAGGAAATATTCAGTGCTTACTTAATATGTAACGGCGTGTGCTTAATTCAGTCGAACAGTGTGCGCACTAGACCTGCTGCGCTGGTGTGGCACCCACAGTACATCAGGGCCTACACATAATTTATACAAGCAGCGTCCTCATCAATGCGCGTCCGCTGCGTAGACACGCATCGTAATATTCAACAGATGAATCATCCTTGAACACTTCCATGCGCGCTGTGTGCATAATGAGCCCCGCATCCGAACATCGTGCGTTGTGCACGGAGCACGTATAATCAGTGAATATAGTCGTTCAGAACGCGGACTCTTTCAGCGATCCCATGTGGTCTAGTGGTTAGGATCCGCGGCTTTCACCCGCGTGGCCCGGGTTCAATTCCCGGCATGGGAACCTGTACATTTTTTGTCATATTTTTCCCTGATAAACTTACAGCCCAATATCTTACAATGTCGTGTATATAGCCTAAACTGTTTCCCCTTTCTTTTTTTCTTCATTCCTTGCAAATTACAGCTCTATCCTTTCTGGGGAGCAGTCGGATTTTGAGAATTCTTCGTGTAATCAGAGCATTTAAAAGTTTACGAAGGTGGGACAAAAAGGAATTGTATTTCAACAAATTTATCAAATATAACCCAAACACATGAATGACATGATGCACATTCAAAATATACTCGTGTTCGTATTCTTCAGAGTATAGGACAATTACAGAAATGCACAATTATTATGGTATGTAGGGTAAACTATTGTTTTTAGCATTTGATTTATTTCACTGCAATTTAATTGATAATGAACTATGTTGTTGAATTCTAATACGCAACCTTTATAACTACTAACATGTTACAATTATTGTTGTGATGCCTTCTTCAAGAATTTTTACAATGATAGTTACTATACTGTTAACAAATACAACAAATCTTTCATTTAAGTATGAATCAATTTGTCATTTTTCAACCTACAGTATAAGTGCTCTCACCGGTCTCAGTGTTGTTGTGCAAACGATAATGCAGTCCATTCCAGGTAAATACGAATGATTACAAAAAAATAATGCACCGAAAATCTAATATTCAAAATGAACATTTACTTAAATGCACCCACTGCTAGCTCCACATTGTATTTCGGGCAAAGGTTCGATTCTGGTGAAGGGTATTTTACGAAATATACTTTTAATCTGCCCAAGATTATAGATCCAACCTGGTGTGAACAGTGGCAATTCGACGCGGTCTAGCTAGTCTTTACATATTTTGTTCACCCATCTTGCCCGGATTCGAATATTTAGGCTTCGAGTAGCCTATAATATGTATGTGTTTTTTCCCCGCAAGTTAGGCCTATATATATAGTTGTTTTCCAATCGACCTTTTAATGTTCTCTTGGTCGGAAAATACTTTTGGCAACACCCGTATGAAAAGAATGAAATACAAAAAATATATATGATCGTGTTTTTGGCACACGTGCGGATTTCTCCTTGCCTCCCTTTTCACCCCCGTCATGATCTCCCTGTATGACCGCTTCCTCAACTAATGTGTGCCCATACTTCCTCCTTCTCATCACTCAATTCATAATCCCCTCCTTTACCCTCTTTCCCTCATCGTCATCGTCGTCGTCATCATCGTCACAATGATCACCATGCATCCCTACCATCCCCACCATAACCACCGCCATTTATCCCCATTTTTCCTCCTCTTCCTCATCTTCCTCCACTTGTTCATCGTCATTATTCATTTCAATCACCCCCCTTATCCTTCATTGTTGTCCTCGTCGTCCTCGTCGTCCTCCCCCTCCTCGTCCTCATCGTTCTACTCTTCCTCCTCTTCCTCCTTGTCCTCGTCGTCCTCCTCCTCCACCTTCTCCTTCTCCTCTTCCATCACCTCCTCCTTCTCCCCCTCCAACTTCTCATTCTCTTCCTCCTCTTCCATCACCTCCTCCTTCTCTTCCTCCTCCACCTTCTCTCAGTCTCCTCCTCCTCTTCCTCCCCACCTTCTCCTTCTTCCCCTCTTCCTTCTCCTCTTCCTTCTCCTCTTCCATCACCTCCTCCTTCTCTTTCTCCCCCACCTTCTCCTTCTCCTCTTCCTCCTCTACCTCCTCTTCTTCCTTCTCCTCTTTCTTCGCCTCTTCCACCACCTCCTACTTCTCTTCCCCTCCGCCTTTTCCGTCTCTTCCTCCTCCACCTTCTCTTTCTCCTCCTCAACTTCCACCACCTCCTCCTACTCTTCCTCTTCCTCCTCTTCCTTCACCTCCTATTCTCTTCTTCCTCCACCTCCTCCTTCTCCTCCTCCTCCTCCTCCTCTTCCACCACCTCATATTCTCTTCCTCCTCCACCTTCTCCTTCTCCTCCTCCTCCGTCTTCCACCACCCGGCCTCCTCATACTCCTCTCTTCCTCCTCATTATTTCACAGACATGACAAACATCGCCCTCCTGCTGGTCATCATAATGGTGGTGCTCAGCGTGGCTGGTGTGGCGCTGTTCAGCCGGGACTTCCCTGCCTACTTCGGCAACCTTGGCGAAGGTACCCTTGAGAATGCCCTGATTTGTAAACGAATGCGAGACACTCCTTGCAAAAACCTCGGCAGCATTTATAGCCGTTTACTACTAGTCGTTAATATTGTTTGTAGTCTTATTTATTCTTCATCTATTTAAAGGTTATTTGGTGATTTAACCCCTTTTTGTTTTGCCATGCAGCGATGTTTACGATGTTCGTATGTGTCACGCAAGACGGATGGATGGGAATGTTCAACAAATTTCAGGTAATTGCACAGTGAACTCAAAAAGAAAGAAAGAAACAAAGCGACTACTCCATTTTATTGGACTGCCATCACTTACCATACCCGCCTAACACGCACCATTAAAGCACTTCAAGCAGTTCCAACAAGTTTCTAAGTTGGGCATGAATGAAGTCCTCCACGGCACTGCATTGGAGATGTTGCAGTTTGGCAAGAAGATGTTAGGATGAGGAAGTATTATTCAATGCTGTGGTGTGACCATCTTTCTTTCTTTTCTGCAGGAATCACCGAATCATTATCTCGCCGGTGTTTGTTACTTCATCGTTTGCATCATTGTCGGAGCCTTCGTCTTCGCAAATCTGGTGGTTGCTGTGGTTGTCACCAATCTGGTAGGTAAACCGACCACATTTGCAAGGTCCTCTTATATTTTCCACTTTCTGCACACGATTCTAAACGGCGGCAACTCGCTCAATGGTTAGACTCCAAATCTTTGACAGAGCGAATACGGCTGGTTCTTACCAATCTGGATAGTCAAATCCAAGGACAATTATGTACAATGTTTGAAGGAGTAATATAGGTTTGCGGTGACACCGCAATGTTTGAACAAAAATAGACAGTGCTTAAGCTTATCGCAAACTTTTTGAAAATTTTAATCCAGTGAGCTTGTTGACTCTTGCAGGATAAGGCCATCAGAGAGATCCAGGCTGAGAACAAGATGAGAGAGGACACACTGTCCACGAAACCAGTCGTTGAAGATGATGGTAAAACTTAACAAAGTTTAACACGAGAACCTATGGCAATAATACTATTTGCAGAGTAGTCTATTGTATTGGGGAATCAGCATCATCGTTTATTATGCCTATACAGCTAACCTATAATTATACTGACGATAGCATTCTTATAATCTTTGTCCTCATGATAAGTTACCAGTAAACAGTACTTGCTTTGTGTACTTTGTGTCGAATTGGGTAGGCCCCCTATATACATGTTTTACTTATTATGATGAATAGGCATAACCATAATTACAATAATTACAATAATATATATGATAATTGAAAATTATGATATATGATAATTGGAAATAATGGTGGGAAAGAAAGATTGGGAACAAAATTGGAAACGAAAGTTGGACCGATACGTCGCATTGGAACATCCTAACCTCGTTATTGCGAACATCTTCTTTCATTTCGTTAATTTGGTGGTTACGAACATAATTGCAAGAGATTCTGAGTTTGTTCCCTGCTTGCTCCGTATCAACCCAGAGCACCATCACCTTGAGCACGAGGTGCCTATAGTCAGCATGGACGGCGTCATTAAACACGGAAACCTCACCCAGCAGAAACCGCTCTTCTATGGAGTAAGAAGAACTAAGTGTAAAGCTATACATCTATATACAGATAAGATAAGAGGGCCTATTCCAGCATGCTCAGCCTATCTTTGAGAACGGTCCTGCATGCATGATTGCAGGTTTTTATTAAAGATTTTTCAATTTTCAAAAAACAACAAATGTAAATATGTTGCTAACTGCATACCAACCCTTAAAATTTTAGTGGGCCTGACGTTTCGATCCTAGCAGGACCTTTCTCAAAGGCAGAGTCTCTGCCTTTGAGAAAGGTTCTGCTAGGATCGAAACGTCAGGCCCTCTAAATTTTAAGTTTTACATTTTGGTAATTTTAGTCAGTAAGCAGTTTGCAACATTTTTGTACATCACTCAAGGCCTAAGTGCTTACCAACCTATTGGACCTGTGGTAAAATGCAAAATTGTATAGTAAGTGGCCGAACATTTCAGTCCTAGCAGGACCTTCATCAGAAATGCCCCTGATAAAGGTCCTGCTTTAGGACCAAAACGTTTAGGCCACTTACTACATTTTTGATTGTCAAATGTTGGTAATTCAAATCAGTATTCAGTATAGGCTAGTTGCCCATGCAGTTCAACACTAAAGCAAAATATATAGAATCTGCACATGAAACATGAATAAACCCTAAAAAATGAAAGTTTAACCAATGCGTTAAATAAGGCTAGTCTTAGTTCTGTTTTGAATCGCTTTGAGCAGAAAACAAAATGAATCCGTATTATCACTTTCCCAAGGATTTTTCTCACGTCACGCCGGAGAAGTTCGAGAACTACATCGTGGTTTTGACGGCGCTGGAGGAGAACCTCAACGAGTACAAGAAGATACGAGAGGACCTGGACAAGGTATGGTATGCGCATGGTATATGCGACCTAGCAGCCAGACCATGGGCCCACCGACCCAAAGAAGCCCAACCAAACACGACGAGAAGTGAATTACATTCTGTTTACTAGTACTGCATAGGCCCTATTGGCCTCTGTATGTGTTGTGCCCAAAACGAGGCTATGGGCGCTAGATTTCCAAAAAGGCGGTAAATTCAAGGGACCTTACCAGATAACGTTCTGTTTTGTTGAAAAATATGCCACGAAAACAAACAGCGGGGAACAACAATTAATCTTGGAAATCTAGCGCCCATAGCCTCGCTTTCAGTTCGATGCATATAATTTGCATAAATATTCAGAAAGACCTATATTAGAAGAGCTCAAGCATAATTATTATTCATTATCTTCCCGCCTCATTCCAATCGTTCATGCGGTCACGTGAAATTTGGCAGGCGGTGACGACTCCCGATAGGCCAGCTGTGGATGGACTAGAGGAAGGGGGCGTGCCATAGCATTATTTCAAAGAGGCCGAGGTCGAGCTCAGCTTGCAATGAACGGACCGTATAACTACATAATTATAGAAGCACCTTTCAAACCTTTTAAAGAGCCATATAGAAGGCGCGGTCATTATTTTTGATCGCCCCCCTCAATTACTAAGTGGTGAACTAGAGGATAATTATTTTGTACATCATATACAAGCGGTAGCAGATTCACGGTCTTCATAGGCAACGTGCAGCCTCGATCAGGTAATGACATCGAGTGGGAGGGAAAAGGTGATAGCGGCCAAGTTGCCGAAAGGTCCATGCATTGTGCGATGAGTGTAGGCGCTCGTGTATATGGCCGTTCACGAAATGAAGGCTTGTATATAGGCTCGGGCTCAGGCTTCGACTCCGTCTGACAAAACCTGAAAATCCAGGTTGTGGTTTGTCACCGAATTCGAAGGTTTGTTGGCTTGATATGTACAGAGTATTCACCAAGAAACTGGGGCCATACGCTTGTATCTAGATGCCCCTGTGACATATAAGAACGGGCAAGAGAAAAGAAATGATCGAGGCCTAAGCCTTCATTTCGTAAACGGCCTGTACTTTTCTCCGACAGATTTTCGAGCTGGTGCTGTCTCTGAACGAGGACGCCAGCGGCGACGGTACATCCCAGGACGGGTCTCGCATGACCACCGCCTCCACGGAGCCGGGTTTTAAGATGGAGGATTTCGGGGTAAGTCCCTTCACACAATCATGCCCGCTGATGTAGAGACCATGTAGTTTAAAGTGAGTGTCAGAAATCTGTTGGCTATACGGTCTGACATCTCCACGGGAATTGGCTGCAGCTACCATAGACCCAGCGGTTTCAGTGGACTCGGATTCGGGTGTTCTTACATACAATGTCCACTTAGCAGTAATCTAATTTCGAAAACAAGAATATAGCCTATAGGGCCTACACTTGGAAAGTGAGGAATATTATTTTCTAGGCTACATATATAATTCATCATCATCATCATCATTCCCTCGACTGGATAGTCGTCGGGGGATCTGAGCGCGGGTCTGTCGAGCACTGCTGTATATATATAATTATATTAAAACAATTATTCTCATCCAAGACCGAATCCGAAATATTTCTCAACCTACTCTACGATCATAAATGATACATTTCAATCAGCCGCAACACAATAAAACAAAATCCATTCCTATATCCAGAGGTCACCAGAAAACGGTGAATGTTCTGAGACACCGAATTTCTAACGGTTCCTCTGGGAACCAACCAACGAACACTAGCAGAAACCTGCAGACTACCGCCAAGCAGTATACCTTACCCTTTCCTTCTTCAGTGAAAATTACACGTAGAACGGAGAACGGAGAGGTATCGGAACAGCGACTTTCCACGTTCCGCCTCCATCTGGAATTCCCTCCCTGGTTCTTGTTGACCCGCTGCCTATATACGATCTTGCCCTTTTTTTAAAAGGAGTGTCAATTCCTATCTCGTCTTCCTGGGTCCCTCTCTATCCTCTTCTTCCCTTAACCCTTTGAGTGACTTTTTAGCCTTGTTTTGGGCGAAGTTGCCTAAAAAATGAAAACAAAAATTGTATCGACATGGTCAAAATGGACTGGAAGCCCCAAAACGAAGAAACACTTCTACTAACCGGACCGTCGCTTCTCGTACTAAATCGACCGACCCAAACACCAACCAAACTATCTATCGACCGTGACAAACACCCTCCTCCTGTAACGATAGCGCAAGGGCGACATCCTCTCCAACCTGATGGTGCTGGACAAGCACAAGCCATCGCAGACCGCCGGCAAGCTCAGGGCCGGCGACACCTACCGCCAGTACATCAAGGAGACGGCCAAGCTACTGGACCAGATGAGCGTGCAGGCCCAGCAGCCGGGAGGGCAACAGCAGCAGCAGCAGGCGCCGGGCACCGGCCCGCCCTCAGCGGCGCTGACCGACCGCGACCAGCTGCCGCCCGCTGACTTACCGGGGCCCTCATCCAGGCCCGATCGGTAGACATGGGTGATCGGCTGACGTAGAGGAGGGATGCACCCCAAAATGACTTCCACCAAGTGGATCATGGACTGTTTGGTCTGTTCATGGGTCAGTTCAATTCCTGACGTCGACCTCGGATTCATCGAAATGCTCAGCTGGACACAATGTCGTTCTTTCGACCCAGGTCATCCCAAACTGACCCCGGGTCGCCCCCAAACTCCCTTTCTGGCATGGCCAGTATTCCGTGGGTAAGGATACAGCGAAGTAATACACACACACAGGGGAGCCCAATCCCATTTCAAGGCCCAATACAACATTGGGAAGATCGGAAAACATAGACGTCCACAGATTTACTTTACACAGTTTGTAGATGGTCATGATAGAATCCCCACTGTTGAAATCTTACGGTCTGGGATGCTGTACTTCTTGAGAAATCTTCACTCAAATATCGAAAAATAGTTTATTACTCGCGAGTAATAAACTATTTCCAACACTACAGAACGGTGCGAAAACCGTAACGGTTTTTGCCTTTTTCTTCTTACCATATGAGCTAAAAACCTTCGCAGGATTTCTTTTTCTTAATGTTTAATGGTTTAAAACAAACTGTGGCAATCTTTTGAACTTTACCAATGTTGTATAGGGCCTTTAAGAAATTAATGCACATGCAGTGATTACATGTCAGTGGGATTCTAAATTTACGACTTTTATTCTCATTTTACAAAGGAGTAATTCAACCATAGCCACTATTTTAAAAGTTACCATAATTCTTGTGTCCCCCCTAATCTATATAATTTGTTAATACCTCTCTAATCTTGACTTATTTTTGTTTTGTATTTACAACATCAATACTCATAAATATCATTAACACGAATCCCTTGGCTTTATAACAAAAAATATCTTACACAGCCAGTCAACTTTATCATTACAAATTAATTACAGAAAAAAAATACCTTGAAAAAGAGAGACAAAAAATGCTCACCTTAAGTAATGTGGTGTACAGATATCTATTTGACTTCAACTAAATTGCATTTTGTAATCATTTGTTGAAAATAGTGGATTCTTAGGGGGTAGTGTGTTAAAATTGGATTGGAAAAAAGGCTCCTCAGCCCATGCAAAGTGTATAAAATCAGACAGATGCAATTGAAATACTGATAAACAGTGAAATTCTGACAAGTTCTTTGGTCACAATAAATAGTATGGGAACTTGACTGTATGAACGGGTTATACAAGTGAGGAATGTTGCATGACATTATTGCATACATTTGTTTCAAGGAAGGCAGAAAACAATTGTGATGATGCTGAAGATAAGAATAGGCAAAGGTGTTCAATTCACAAATAAAAAAGGGAACAAAATATATTTACATTGCACATCCACTGATGATTTCATGTACAATACATGCAAAATTATTCGAAATTGTTGTCTATTTTCCCCCCTTTTCTAAAACACAAATCACTCATGGAATGAGCCTACTTTTTGATAATCAAACCTTTTTGGAACAGCTGATAGAAAAATAACCAAGGGCTTAATCTTTCTAGGTGATGCTGAGTGACTCAATATTTTTGGTTACAATTAGTATGAACTTGTTTAGATTGAGTAGTGTTTTAGTTTTGTAAAAGCAGTTGCATACTTTGGCAGATATCGTAGTTAAGCAGAATATGAATGCCATATCTTAGCAGTTGGCCTCACAAAGCCCAATGCACAGTCAACTCATAGTACCTTATACGATGTATACGCCCTAATTTCATATAGAAATTTACTCATGTTCAGTTGTTCACGTTCTGGAGCAATCTCTGTAAACCTCAAGACATTTTAGGAACAGAAAAAAAAAGAAGATAAAAAAATCAAGACATTACTAAGCCGTCTGTTCTAAACATTCACCTGATTGGTCCAAGCTTTGAAATTTCCAAAAATCTTTCTGAATCTCATCTGTGTACAGACATAATTAAACATATCATTATTATCCCTATTTTTATTTTTATTAATCAGTTAATATGGGAGTGATTACATGTAGTTTCCTTGTTCTCAGGTAGGGGAGTACTTTCAGAGAGCCAAGTTTGAACTGAGATCCGGAGTGACCTATTTGTTTTCCATCATTACCCAATTTCGTTGGTAGTACTTCCTTCTAGGTTATTTCCTCTGCAAAAGAAATGGCACCAGAAAAGAAACACCATCAGAATCAGTACAGTTTAACCGACGTTGGAATGGGGCGATGCGATGCAATATGAAAAGGGAAACACAGTGCAAGCATGTACATTGTATGTGTCGAGTTTCTAACAGATGATTACTAGCATGTTTTGCTGAGCATTATGGAAGAGGATGACTCCTGCCAACTGGCAGGTGTACAGCACAAAAACGGCTTAGCGTGTGAATTTGAAAAGCAAGTTTGTCATTTCTTACCATCAGCTTCCAAAAGGTCTGTCGAGAGTACGGGACAGATTTTACACCGAAACGCAAAGATCATAAGACGTGAGGGGGCCTGACATCGTGATCCTAGCAGGACCTTTCTCATGAGCACTGTACATTCTGATGAAATGTCTTGGCAAAAGCTTTCATTCGGTTCCAAGCAGGTCATTTCTCATACCTGTGAGTAATGTCCTGCTAGGCATGTGACATGAGGTCTTGTAAATGTGTGCGATCTGCATATTTCAGATCATTATATTCAGAATGCAGTTCACAACATGTTTTATTAGCTAATCATAACCTGTACAAAAGACTCTTCATGATGCATACAATCTTGCAAGCAAAATGTGCATGTTTTCCCATTCATTTCACATTTCGGCCTAAAAATCCCCCACTTTGAAGCTGATGGCAACAAAACTGACTTTTAATGCACAAGCTATGGCGCCGATTATGCATGGTTATTATTATCTCTTGAAATGCTGAGTTTAGTTTGAGGGTTAAAGAAGAACATCTGAAAAGAAAAGAAATGGCAATTGTATTACGGACAGCATTATTGTGGCTTCCATCAAAGCCACTTGCAGAAATCTTAAGCCGCCACCAAAAAGAATGATACAAGAATAAAGGGAAAAGGTTTGCATCACTACATCAAAGTTTTGACTACGATAGGGGAAGGGGAGGAAGTAATGCCTAAACACTGCAAAACTACAAAGACAACTATCTGGGAAGCCAAATTTGGAAACCAATTGCTGCTTTTTAAGAAAGCTGTTTTTTGATCTACATCAAAATGTGTCAAGACAAAACTGCAAAATAATGATATGACTCAGGCCAAATATCCACTGGGAGAAAATTTGAACACAACTGCAAGTATTGGTCACCCCACTTGTCTGATATGATTTGTACTTCAATAATAAGGGTTTCTTTCAGATTCATGAACTACACATTGATGGATAGAAGCACGCCTATATGCTGTCAGTATGACTGTAAAAAATTAAAGAAATATCTTAGGTCTTTCGTTAGACCTAAACAAATCAGCCTTTCTGCACTCAGCACTACCCATTGGGAAGGGGCTGAAACTGATTCAATGAAAGGTTCGAGAAACTGATCACCACAAACAAGACATTGACTGTAGCCACAAAACGGGCTTGTCCCCATTCGGTACTGAGTACTCAAACAAGACACCAGACTAATGATCATACAGGGAAAATGCAATTTCACTCTAGACATTTCCAAGCATGCAATCTTAAAGCAGTAATGACATAGGGCAACAGATTCTGCTAACAAGTTAATCCTATGAGGACCGAGCCAAGCTCAAAAAGTGACATGCAAACACTGCCTATCATTTCTCAAGGTTTCTAGAAAGCACAGCTCAACATGGAAACAATGAAAATGAAAGATCTTCATGCAGACCTATTTTGGAAGGAAACGAATAACAAACTCAGTGCACAGAAAGCAGGCATTAAATGAATTGTTAATGGGAAGTTTGGGAACTATTGTAAATGGAAGTGCATGTGAAATTCATTGGCAAGCTTGGATGTTCTGCATAATGAAATGAAAGGATGTGTGCTTTCTAAGTTAATTGAAAATATTTTTTCACTTTTGATTTTTAATATTGAAAGTTTTTGAACATAGCCATCACTGACTGTACAGGCATGTCCATCAAAATTATCCTTTTCCCCCTAAACTTTTACACTTTTCTTGGGTATTTTGATGAAATATGAGCAAAGGATGTTTTGACTGGATCAGGATTTGAGCCCGAGCCTTGGGTTTGTCGTTCCAGTGGTCTACAAACAGAGCTAAATGCATACTGCATTGGTTGTGGCTTTTCAAATTGTCCACTATCTTGTGCAGCCCCAAAGATGCCATAGTCGAATATTAAACTGTGGAAACCAAAATGCTATAGTCCGCTTAATTTTTTATTTTTTTTTGCATCAAATGCAAGGGGGATGAGATCTTTAGAAACGACAGCAGTTAATAGTTAACATCTTATTACCGGCTTTCCACTGTGGCAATAATACTTGAATATCTGGAAAGCCCCCAACCAAGAGCTCAGGTAGTAGAGCACTTGGACACTAAGCCAGAGTCTCGGGTTCCAACCTTGATCCTGTTGGACTTTTCCCAGTCAGTAGTCAGTACCCTTCATTTTTGTCACCAAATCCAGATTTGTTTCAAAATTTTGAAATAGGTGCTTGTGGGAGAATCACAAGTAAAAATACGTAATCCACATGCAGCCTACACTACTTACATATCGCACCAACAGTAGGTAAATTATTTGCATTATTGACATCAACTGCCAATGACCCCGGCCTGTGAGACAATAGGGACGGGGGGGGGGGGGAGAAAGAGAGGGGGAGAAATAGAGAGTGACAGACACGGTGATACACGCAGACAGGAGAAGAAATGAGGGAAACACGCAGAGAGATACACACACGGAGAGGCAGAGACAGAGGGGTGCAGGGGGTGGGAGTTAAAGAAACAATACATGTGTGAGTCTAAACGTGATTTGTATCAAGTCGCAGCGACGTGTCAACCAAACTAAACAGAAACTACTGAACAAAAAACGAATAGGAACTGAGAAGAGAAAAACAACAATGAAAGTGTCCCAACCATTCACTGATGTGTGTGCATCTAGTCAAGCCCCTGTAAACCACTGGCCACTCTGCAGAATTTCAAATAGCCAATGAGTTCATCACTTACAATGAGAGTGAAGATTAATAAGAGTTTGTAAAAAAAAAAACCAACACCTTCTTGTGCTATTGGTGGCTTCACATTTTCACAACATGGCACCCCACAGCAACTGCCACCAGTGCACTTAGTTCTGCCGTGCTGCCCTCTGTGCAAAAAGTGCTATATAGTTACATTGTAGAAAGGGTGATCAAAGTCATGCGATGTGTCGTTGCTGGTGGTGACATTTCGGTTGCTAACTGCTAACCTTCATCAGGCAACTGAAAATATGCGCTGTGGCGTCCGTTTATGTCCGCTTCGCCGGTTCCTGTGTACCGGTTTGCGGACGTCGTAGTAGTGATCGTGCTGTTTGGCGCGCAATTATGGCGTCCACTAGCGGCCCCATCTGTGGTGGGTCGGCGGTCGTGGCGTCTGATAGCCCATCCATGGGGGGTCGGCGGTCTTCGCCAAACAGCACGATCACTACTACGACGTCCGCAAACCGGTACACAGGAACCGGCGAAGCGGACATAAACGGAGGCCGCAGCGCACATTCTTCAGTTGCCTGATGAAGGTTAGCAGTTAGCAACCGAAATGTCGCCACCAGCAATGACACATCGCTTGACTTTGATCACCCTTTCTACTTGTCTACACCACCGCGATGAACAACCCCTTCATTTCTAGTTACCGGCGTACATTGTATTGTCCTTGCGTAGCCGTTCCCAAACCAAGGGAGCGGGTTGAATGTGCCCTTGACAGACTGAAAGTCAAGCCTCACAAATGTCTAAATCTGTTTACTTATGGAGTCTAATCGATTCTCTGGTTGGAATTAGTCATGGGAGTGACAACACAGCCAATCACAGCCCAATACCAACGCACCACATCCAACACTCCATGAGAATCCTTTGCAAGTGCTGTAAGACTTCTCCAAAAGTCAAACAATTCTTTAAGAAATTCAAGGTTGAAAAGAAGCCGTCCACCTCATGCAAGAGGACGGGGTTAGTTGGTTAGAAACCAGTGGGCTCCCAACGCAGGCCTGTTTAGCGTGAAAGCGAGAGCGTGATCGGGCAAGCTGGTCCAGAGGCTGGCCTCACCTCACTCAAAGCCCGAGCTAAATATCCCCATATTCCACTCTCACTCTCAGCGGCATGTTGCCACTTCCTATCGACATTGAACTGCACGGGATTTCAGAAAAAAACAAAACCAACAAACCATTGAACATCATGCATGCAGTCATGAAGCGCCGAGACTCAAGTCTCATTGGCACAGGTTTTCCCTTGCATCTGTCCTTAACCATCATCGTGTAAGTTATGCAGGTACCCATAAATAATCCCTTCCTTCAGGGTCACTTTTGCCTCTCATTACACTTATCTTGGCCATTCTGCCATTCTACACTTTTTGAAAATAAAAATCAACAGCAAAAACATTACGAGAGTGAAGATGATGAGAGTTTGAATAGAAAAAAAACCTACACCTTCTTGCGCTAATGGTGGCTGTATGTTTTCACAACATGGCACCCTACAGCAACTGCCACCAGTGCACTTAGTTTTGCCGTGCTGCCCTCTGAACCAAAATGTTCAACAGGCTTCTATTCATGAATCTACTTTGGCTTTACTGCCCTGAGATCTGACCTCTGTGTCGTCAGGTGATTTGCGTTATTCAAGCTGCTTAGTAAGTGTAAAATTGAGAAGCTTTGAGACCTGCTCATGAACCTTCATGGTGCATGTCTGGATTGAGGCCAACAGTTTTTTGGCACGGCTTATTAGGGTGGGCAGTAGCTGATGCCTCCCTCCGTTGAAAGGCTAGAGCCACTTTCCTAGGCTTTTGCGATTATAACAGGGCACGTTGTCCTGGGATATGAATTTGTAGGCACAGTTAAAACTGAATGCCTTTGGCAAAGAACAACGCAAGCCACTAGATACATGGACGCGGGTGAAATCTAGCTCGTCACAGATACACTGTGCATACTCGACTGTACATTCTGTTCAACGATGTAAACATGCTACACATTTGTTGTACATGCATCCACAAGCCGCTACTCTGCAAGCACACAGAACTACCTGTTAAACAGAGAGCGACGCAAACCATAAACACTTGCGGGGAGGGGTGTTACATCTGTTGCATCTATGCGACAAATCTGATACACGATTAATGCTAGAGATTCTCAGAAAAATAAAAATACGGTGCTCCAAAGAGTGTATCACACTGTGCAGAATTATTAGATACACTGTGATGGCAGAGCTGAGGGACTGACAAGTTTTTGGTGATGTTTCGCTCTCTCTTCTCACCTGTGACCATGCTTGATGTGAATCAGCAAGAAGAAGGCTCCAAACAGGATGCAGAGCGAGCCGGTCACGATGTAGGCGATGCCCAGGAAGCTGTTCTTGGCCCCCAGCCAGGAGGTGGTCGTCAGGACCACGCTCTTGGTTCCGCCGAACATGTGCACCGGGTAGGCTGTGCACAAAATCATTAAGGAAAAACCCCTAATTCACGAAACGAAAAACAGCAGAGGGAATTTGATAGGGCTGGGATTTGCAGACCCGAGACGTTTGGCTTAACGTGCCAAATTTAGATGCAGGGCTCGAAATAATATCTAACAAGCTAAGCGAGCGGCCAGGTTCTGAGCCAGCTCCAAGATGAAAACATCTTCCCTCAGGACTCCAACTTCCATCCAATTGCACCCTTTCAATACAGGAGCAATGTCCAACACAAAAGATTGCCTACATTATTTGGCATTGCCTCTGTACATCCCACAAAACAGCTGGTTGTTGAATTCTGATCTAGCAAACAAAAAAACATGGATTTGTTTAGGGTTCCATGTTGATTCTTCCCCTGGAATTTTAGATCTTTCTACAAAAGTGGCCGGGGGCTGGGAGTGTTGGCTAAGGATACAGTAGTCCACGGACAGAGTGTAGTTTCCTTGCGGGAGCCCCTTGTCAAAGACCGTACTCTCCGTGTTGATCACCCGGCGGTGGAGTTTGCGGAAGGTGGGCAGGGCGGCCGTCCGCATCCACACCATGAAGTCCTCGTTCTGGTAGCCGCCCAGCTCCTGGATACTGCGCTGCCAGTTGGGCGGGTTGGTGGTCCCATTGAAGGCTGGAAAATCACACGGCAAAATGGGAAACAGATGAGGGAAACCTCACACCTGATTCACGTGATGACTATTACATGTAATCGATTTACTACATGTGTGCCAATGTAGGTTAGAGTAATATACACAAATGTTGCAAAACTGCTTACTGACTTTTACCAAAATGCAAATCTTAAAATTTAGTGGCCCTGACGTTTCGATCCTAGCAGGACCTTTCTCAAAGGCAGAGGTTCTGTGAGACATCAACTATTTCTTTACTCTTTTCTCTAAAAATACACCACTTTAGACAGAAATATTACAGTGCAAGGTTCCTACTATAACCATCTTCAAACTAAATATTTAAAGTTTCATGTTAATCTGTGAACATTTCTGTTTTTCGATCTTACCAATGTTGTGCAGGGGCTTTAACACTTCTCTACTGTTCTGAAACATTAAGTGAGTTATGGCCTTGTCTATTAAGAGAGAAGCTGAGTGGTTCCTGTCACTTTCTTACTATCTGGCTCGCCAAACTTCACGTTCTTGTCACTGTCCCAAGCGATGTTGGTTCCCACCCACTGCACCTTCTTCGCCATATTGCCGTCATCCAAGAAAGTCAGGTCGAACGTGTCTGTGGGAGAAAACATCACCGCAATGCCCATGACAAAATAGACTTTGTGATGTCAAGTAAGGGTTGCTGAAGTCTCTCTGCATGAGGTGTGGCTCTGATATAGGTCTGGGTTTAGCTCCTCAATCACAACTCTCCTAGATAGAGACTTGTGCTGCCCCAAATGGTTCACCTCACACTTCCATCTGGATACCGTGACAAAACCTTAAATTTCATAAACACCCTATGCATATAAAGTGACTGGTATAAAATTATCCTGAACAGGGTAAGGCAAGATCTGAAAAATTTGACACTCTTGCAAAAACATAAACAAAACTTCTATGTCCCAATCAGGTACATGTACATGCAAACACCATGTTTATCATGATAAAAAGAAAAATGTCTGAGTCAGTTTCTCTTCTTTTTTTCCTCTCTTTTTTTCCTTCTTTCCTTCTTTTTTTCCTTTCTTTTTTCCTTCTTTCATTCTTTTTTCGTTTGTTTTCCTTCTTTTTATTATTTTTTCCTTTCTTTTTCCCTTCTTTCATTCTTTTTTTCCTTTCTGTTTTCCTTCTTTCGGTCTTTTTCCCTTTGTTTTTTTCTTCATTTGTTCTCCCCCCCCACTTCTTTCACTCTTTCTCTTCCCTTTTCAATGGCACACGACCTGAGTGACATACCATTGAAGAGGCTGTTGGCAATGGCCCCACAGGGTGCAATGGGCTTCAGGTCGGTTGTGTTCTCGTCCCCTAAGTCACGCTGCATGTAGGGCTCGCAGTCGCGGCTGACGCCCGTCTGCGACGCCTGCTCACCCAGCAGCTGCAGGTCGTCGCGGGAGTTGACGTAGCGGCGATGGTTCTGGTAGTAGTTGGTCAGCATGTACAGCAAATAGACCTGACCCTGTTGGACAAGAGGGGGCAGGCAAAATACTTCATCTCACGCATGCTTCCATAGTCAGTGTGTTGCGATAACACCATGCATATCTCTTGTCTCACATGACTGACATGATGTGTAAAGCTTTGACGAGTGGACTTGACTTGTGGTAGTTTTGTGATTTTATGATAACATACTATGAATATAGCTGTGAGTGTGATACTACTGATTGAGAACAGGGCATGCAATCTCAGACACGGGATCTAACTATGGACCATTATCCCTCAAAATGAATCGAGTGAACTCTTGTTTTAACCGAGGGAGAACGTTTTTGTGGCAGGCAGGTGGTCATGTTGATGCAGCCTTTGGAAGAATTGGGCCACGGCTCCAGCACTCACCTCCATGGCTGTCTCCAGCTCAAACTGGATGTCGCATTTGCACAAGATTCCCATGTTGGGGAAGGTGTCGAACAGCTCCTTGCAGGTGCTCGTTTCGTTGGTCGTCTCATTCATGTACGTACAAGAAGTGTAGTCGATTACCTTCTCTTGCACCTAAAACACCATGAAAGAAATAAGGTCATTAGATCAGCAACGACAAACAATTAAGGGACCTTGTCAAATGTACTGGAAATCTGTTCCAGACAATAATTATAAGGAGATTGAAACCCCTTTTCATTTTTTTCCCCATGTAACTCTCTTGGGGTCACTGAAAACCTGTCATTAAATGTATTTTGAAAAAGTGACAAATTTCCTTTTGGGAGCAGTATAGAGGGTAAACTACAACTACAAGCTACACGTAGCTGTAAAAAATGCTTATCTCACAGGGCCCTAAGTAATTCTCAACACAATATACAGGTGCAGAAAGTTTTTATTTTTCATCAAGCTTTTGAAAAGTAATGCATTAAAAGGTTTTCCTTCATTTTCTGGTCATTCAGAAAACCAATGATTTCTTTTTCTTCGAGATTTCTTTGAGGTGTTAGAAGCTGCAACATCACGCAATCATTCAGAAAAGTGAGAAAAACATCGATTTACAACTTGAGTCAGCTGTAGCACGGAACAAATGTCATCGGGTTTTTTTTTGAGAGAGAGAGATTTCTGGGACGCTAAATTACTTTTGCACAGAATTGTGAACAGATGTTAAAAGCTGTCCAGAAAGTTGACACGGAACAGGGTTGGTAAAAATCGACGCTATGATTTTTAACATGGTTGGCAGGAAGATTTTTTGAAAATTCTTACATTGTTTGAAGTCACAAGGAAAATGGCACCGAGGGGAACGAATATGATACCGATGATGAAGAAGGCGGGAAGCACAGTGCCCGCTGTCAAGATAGGCTGCCATGCCGGTAGCCTCTGCTGCTTGAATGCTGTGTCTGCAAATGTGATGTCAGAGAGAGAGAGGCAATTAAACAAACTGAAACAACAGCAGCATACAAAGGGGTAGCACTGCAGACTTGTGGTAACAGCAACCTTCATCCTGAGGGTTACAGTTACTGTAAATAACAAAGTGCAGAATCTGTGCATCTTTCGAAATGAATTACCATCATTCCATCAACACAGTAACACACCATCAACACACTTTATTAACCCAAACCCCCTACTGCCCCTTGTACTGTTTACTTGGAACCCTCCTCAATCCTCCACAATCCTCCAGTGTAAATTTTACAACCTACTACATTTTTGTGATATACAAAAATATACTCTGCCTTTTTGGAGAAAGGTCCTGCTAACGTCAGGCCCACTAAATTTTAAGGACTACATTTTTCTTAATTCAGATAAATAAAAAAATAATTTAATACAAAAATTACAATTAATTGTGACGTGAAGGATGTCATTATCTATTTAACTTAAGGGATCACATCTTTCATTTCACATCATGAAGGAAGTAGAACAACTGTTTTGTTAAAGGCGGAAGTCCAAACGAGTTTGGTCAGGCCATGGAGGAATTTCCTTCCTCCATGGTCAGGCTGGGTACGGCGACTTGTCTGCCGCCCCAATGCAATGAGTCGGCGCATACTGCTGAATGCTGTGTACATTCACATTGGGCTACACTCGATACTTGGCCCCAAGACCAGAGCCAAAAGCCAATGTAATCAAGCAAACTAACAGCAGTTTCATACTCAAAGACACACATTAATCTCCAATGAAACTTACTAGCAGGTCTGTTAGTCTTTTTCTTCTCCTTAACATCACTGTCCGGACCATTGAGATCGGCCTGAGAGATAGAATTTCCACGATCTGCAGAGGAATGTGCAGACCCCGTCTGTCTCTCCCGTACATCCGCCATATTGTTGCACTGAATTTCGCTGGTAACCCGATAACAATGTTGTTATTTATTGGAGACGAAGCCACAACTTATCGATTCGTTTGACAATAATTATAACTCTATCTACAGTATTTGGAAAACACTAATTAAAATTGGAATTTCTTAGAAAGTGTCGAATAGAATATTTGAATACATTTATCTGTATTGCCGCAAATTTATCGGAGCTCCACCCAGCCCGTTGCGTTTAGCTCCCTACTTTATAGTTACAAAATTTCTCAGAATAAGCAAGAATCCCATGTGGTCTAGTGGTTAGGATCCGCGGCTTTCACCCGCGTGGCCCGGGTTCAATTCCCGGCATGGGAACCTGGATTTTTTTTTTTTTCAAATACTTTCAGCTTCAGTATTTTTTTTAAAGTTAACATTAAGCAGATACAAACCCCTCATTTCCCCCCCTTTTTCGCACTTATTTTCCCCTTCCCCAAGCCGCTACTCTGCAAGCACACATGCACGAACCCGGCAATGCATGCAAGAACTACTCTCAAAAGTTAGAGGGCCTGACGTCGACGTTTCGATCCTAGTAGAACCTTTCTCAAAGACAAGAACTATCTGTTAAACCTATGGTTAAATATAGAGAGCGACGTAAACCATAAATATTGTTGTATTTATGTGATAAATCCAACACATCATTAATTCTAGAGATTCTCAGAAAAAAAGGATACGGTGCTCCAAAGTGTATCACACCATGATCACACTGTGCAAGTGCAGAATTATTGATACACTGTGATGGGAGAGCTGAGATACTAACAATTTTTGGTCATCGAAGCTAGGTGATGTTCACTCTTCACTTTCTGGCCGCAAAAATCAAAATTACGTGTGATATAATACTGGACACTGTTCAAGTCCTTGCTGATGATCATATTTGCTGATTATTTTTCACTCCCCTTCAGTTGACTATACACCACCTAGGCACTCATAAATAACGTGAGTGTGCAACTTCGGCGGTCCCCTGGAGGAAGGAAATGGAAATTTAAAATCTTTATCTTTAATACGGCACGATGAGGGATGAACCGCAACCACTCATGAGAATATCATAGTTGCGTCAGAGAAAACAAAATCATGATAGTATAACCGAAATGCCAAGGTCATCAGCAAGTGACATGTTTTCCTATTTTTAGTGGGGGAATATAGCGGCTACGGAACCAATATCCGTTATTGAAAGATTAAAAGGCGTACGGTTTATTTGGGGCGAGGGGCGGGGCGCCAACATTATGGTTAGCTGGTAACTCTTCACTGATTTTGAGTTTCCAGTTCACTCTCAAGGAAATATTTTTAAATCTTTCTCCCTCAACGGTTACCGTAACTATTGTTCCTCTGAAAGTCTGCAAGTTACGTACATTTACGATTGAACTACTTTATAGCATGGAGGCTCTCCTTATTAGATCCTCCATGTATATAGTACTGTACCAGTAAAGTTCACTAACATCTTAATTGTTGATCGACCATGTAGGGCCTACTTATGAACCTGCATGTACACAGTGTACATGTACATGTACATGATTGTAGGGCCTATATATATACATTGTATTGGCCCTAGCGATGCATTTTTTTTTATGGCAAAGAAAACTTTGACTGACTCGGGACGGCATTCGCAAAAAAAATATGAAGACCTGTATAGGTGCGTATGTGTACATGATATGTACAGTTGTTGTACGTGTACATTGTGATGTACGCGTACGTACACGTACCGTACATGTACATGTACATGTACGAGTACGTACACGGACCGTACATGTACATGTACATGTACACATGTACTGTAGATGTACAACTGTACATGTACATGTACTGTACATGTACTGTGCGTACACATGTACACGTACGTACGTACATGTACAGTGTGTACATGTACAATGTACATGTACATGTACATGTACACATGTACATGTGTACATGTAGTCCGAGCGTACTGTATATGTAATGTACATGTACACAGCGGCCGCTGTGTGGGCCGGGGGCATGATTTTTATTTGCATAATGATGAATAGGTTTGGCGCATGCGCTCTGATACGTTTAAAGCTTGCGTTTCGTGTGGACTCGCCTTGTTGAATAGGACACCGTGGATGTGTGTATAAGTCGTTTAGGTTGGATCAGTCTCGCGCGGTGAGGATG
This sequence comes from Luidia sarsii, assembly GCA_949987565.1. Lineage (NCBI taxonomy): Eukaryota > Metazoa > Echinodermata > Asteroidea > Paxillosida > Luidiidae > Luidia > Luidia sarsii. Next base: position 20,885,731 of record OX465105.1, on the reverse strand, counting down.
TTTATCTTTGCGCAGAGGCGATATCGTAACCAATGAGGTTTATCCGAGGTGCGATTATTGCTAGTTGAAAACTTATCCCAATACCCCGCAATGACGACGTGAAATACCGTCGGCATATGCAATTTTTGATGGTCTCTACGGAGACCCAAATTCTGAAATCAAAAGATAGAACTTGGAAAATTTATACTGAAACAAAACTTACAACGAAAACCATTTGTCAGGTAGGTGTGATTGAAAGTCAAGCATGCATAGGTCATACCATGGAGGAAGGGTCATACTAACAGAACCTCTCTCGAAGGCAGAATGGGTCTCATCTCTTTTTCGCTGGGGACCTCCGAGCTTCGATTTATTGCATTCTGACAATGTTTCAACTCTTCAATGTTTCAATTACCTTAGTATGAATGAAATTACATGTATTTACAAAGACTTACTGTACATCTGCACCTGAAGTGTACAGTTCAGTTTTTCTTGGGAGTAGCACCGTAACATACAAAATGTTTTCAAACTTCTTCCTGACTTTTAACATACAAATGTAGGTCAAACAAAGGAAAAACTGACTGGGAACTTTTGAACAATCTCCTACATGATGTTTGAATCGTGAAGGTTTTTTGCCTTTTTCTCCTTTTTCAGATTACCATTTGAGCTAAAACCTTCGCAGGATAGATTTTTTTATCTGTTGACCTTTACCAATGTTGTAGAGGGCCTTTAAGAGAGGTCATGTTACGACTGAAAAGGTAGAAAGACAATACCTCACAACAGAAAATGAACTCAATAAGCAGTCTGCAATCTGCACTTCATATATGTTTTATTTGACAGTACAATCAGATACTTAATTCATAATATAGTTTTATTCGAGTCTTATTGCATATTATTAAACAATTTATGAATGCTATAAAAATGATAACAAACAATGATATATTTGAGTGATTATTAACATTACTTTAGCAATAGAGGCAATAGATATGGACCCCACCACAATAATGTAGGGTATGGACAAAGAAAACACTAAAGCAGTGAGCAGTAAGGAAAGCAATCCAACCTTTAAAAAACGAATAAAAATCACAGTTCACAATGGCATGGACCACACACTGTCAACATCATTGGCTGGAAACACATGTCACATGAGTTAAGGATATGGCCTTTTAAGATTGTACCAGCAAAATGTAAATGTAATTAATAATTTAATATCTCATAAAATCAGGTGAAACACAATAATGTCTTTGAATAAATACATTCATGAACAATAATTAATAACAAAAAAAGTCCACTTACTATTTTCCATATTATATTCAAAGTATCATCAATGATCCCCTGTATTTAAAAGCTGACCATTTATTTTGATTTGTGACACCAATATCGTTTCAATGAAACAAACTTTAGTGGCCAAGGCCAGGCTGGGGGAATTTGTGTTACAAATATAATTTGTTAAGAAATACATGTACATATAAAAACACATTATGCAAGGTCATCTGATACAAAATTAATTAGAAAAATAATACCCCATCAAGGGTATAAATTCAAAGACTATTGAAGTGGCTCGAATGTGTGTGTAAAGGATTGAAACTCTCAGTTCCTTAGTTCTATTTTTCGTAACGATGGAAATTATCCGATCTTTCAGAACTGTCCGGACCTTCAAAATGCCACAACGTTATGTTTATGTGTTGGGGACACAGAACCAAACACATTCAAGGTACAGGTAGCTATAGACCATTAAACACAGTGTAGCCCTTAAGGCAGTGTTAACCAAAGATCTTATAGCACACATAGCGCGCAAGATGGACTACTCCGAGCAAAAGGTGAAGTAGGCACTGGACGCCATTATTTTTTAGTAAGCAATGGAATCTGTCATTTGCTTTCGGTGCTCCGGAAATGAAGCAGGAGAGTCACAAACAATAAAAAAAGATACAACTTTGGATGAGTGAACAGAATTTGATAACTTTCGATGTGATGTGGCCACGAAATGGAGAGAATGTGTGTGACTTTGCTTACAAAAATGGCGCCCAGTGCATACTTTACCCAGATGCGTGTGATCTCGCAAGAGTAGGCTATCTTGCGCGCTATAAGATCTTTGGTGTTAACCAAGCACAAGATGATAAGCAGTCTGATGACTTTTAAGAACTGGGCATTGGCACCGTTACGGTTAACCACTGGGAGCAGACCAGTGCACTGCCCTATAGGGAGTTGGGATGAGACTGTATGATTATCCACAAACACATTAATCAAGGTGTCCTCATGGAAAGACAACATGTCCAGCCGAAATCTCGCAAAGCATCCACCTTGGATATGAGGGTTGTCCATCTTTGTAAGTCTCTATGCTGTAAATACATGCAACGTCTAGGGATGCCTATTGCCTAGAAATAGCATGTTCACTACACTGTCCCAGAGATGTCTCCGATGGCTTGGGCGGACCAGTCGCACGGACAATAGCTGCATCCTAAAAGACGTGGTTGACGTCAAGCTGACCAGACCCACCAGACCCATTCGTTGCGTGTTAAGGACATGTGCAAGCAAGCACCGAGCCAAGTGGGGATATATGAGAGCGGGTGGCTTCAACCCCACAACCCTGGAGACTACCTTAAACCCCATTGGCGGGGGACGCCCAGTGGGATGAGAAGAGGCTCTGCAGAAGGCAGCGACTCCAGCCTGCTCCCACAGACACCCAAACCAGTGTGTGTACCTACTACCTATGCTGCAACAGCAATCAGAGCCTGTCGTTTGCACACAGGGCTCAACACTCAACAGCACAGCAGGCGCTGCAACTCAAAGACTTATCTTTCCACGGTGCAGAAGACCATGATCTTTCCAGATCGGCGGAGCTAACATGCAACCTCACAGATTCCTCATGCGAAAAATGAATGCAGGCTTGCTTGCTCCCCTTGGTGTGACCAACTACTCCAGCAATCCAAAAGCCACTTTAGGCCATCGGATTGTAACAACAGCTGACGATCTCGGATGTATTAAAGCAGTAAGCCGATTAGCCCAATTTGCAACAAAAAAAGAGAGAAAGAACTACTGAAAGATAGAGCGAACAAAAATTCGGGTTGGGATAGATTCGACAGGAAGCCCCGCATTACGGCTCTGCTGTAACCAGTTGGATTAAAAACACAAGCGGGATCCTGAGCGCTGGATTCTGGCGGATTCCGCGAAGTATTCTTCGGGGAATCTCGACGGGATCTGGGGGTTTGGCTTGAGGAAATTCTATTACAAGCACACTGTGTGTGACCAATCTTTTGCCATGGATACAACACGTACGTGTATGTGTTTCATGAAAACAATCGTCATGTACCCAGTACCAGTATGTAGTTTCCATATGGGTGCTGGCTAGGTGGCTCCTGCAATCCTTGTCATCATTTCAAAACAAGACATCTGTAAGTTACAGCTACAACAATGTAAGTATCCCTTGACATGCACCCATGAATATAAACAAAATACACGTACACATTCTACACAAGTGCAATTGTGTACAAATGTGCATCTGCTGTGCATTGTAGGCCCTACGTGCGCAGCCATGGCCGAGAATCTAGTGCCTTGTGGAGACCTACTGTAAGACAATAGGTGGAATACATGTAGGTCTCCACAGGAAAATTGTAAAGGTGTATAGGTCTCCACAAGGTTTTCACGAAACTGAAATTTGGAAATAACTCAAAAACAGGAAATATAAGGGGCATGACGGTCCAAATTTCTACCCAGGAAAGTGAATGTGGTTGAAATGGGAGCATTTTTAAAACATTGTTTCTCACTCAGTTGTACAGTGCACAAGAACAAAGCCATGTCTCCACAAGGATACAATGTACATTGGTACACTGGCGCAAATTAGTTTGGCGACCTGACATGTGCTCCGGATAAGGCCAACACTGTGACCGACAAGGAAGGCACCAATAGGCCCAGTAATGTCCCATCCACTGGGCTGGCTGTTATTTCGTTAGGGTCACATCCGCACTCCCCAGTGGCCGTGACAACTTCATTAGAAAATATTAATAGAGATAAACAGACAGTGCTACGGCCACACAAAGACTCCTCCTGCACACGATAGCGGTCGGCTATTAGTCATTCACACACCCGCAAACCAAGTGCATCAAAAGGGACTATTTTCCTAAACTATTCATAACCTATGTGCATCACCTTTAAACTTTGACAGCATTATTATTCCTCCCTTTGGCAGACTGTTATTTCTGACAGACAGGGAAACTTGTGTCAAATTTTGTAAGGTTCACAACTTCACACTTCAAACAACAAACTAACAACTATTTTCCAATAAAGCCTTTAGAAAGATGAGCATACAAAAATATTATGTTTGAGGGCAGTTCAATCCGCAAGAATGATATAAACACTAAATGAATAATAATTCAAATAATACATCCACAAAATGATGGAATAAGTTCATTCTACATGTACTGCATATTACAAAACAACACTTTGTTGCCGTAGCAAGAACAGAGATAGCACAAAATAATTCATATTTTCATTTGTAAATTGAATTACTACACACGTGACACGTCACATAAAGTTTCTATGTCGTTTGGTAAATGTACAGAGTGGGTAAATATATTATAACAAATTAACAAGGCACTGTACATACATGTTTAATGGTATAAAGATTCAGTGCTCCAGGCAAGCTTGTACCACAAACCTGACAAAATATACCAAAATTGACACTTGTGACAAACAAACATCAAAATAGCAAGATGATACAGTTGCGATGAAAACTTGTTGACGACAAAACTGAAATCCTCTGGGGCAGGATAAGTTCTTAAAATGCATATCCTGACTGTGCCAGCAGGACGGGGTACACAGACCAGAGCAGAACAAACTTCATCCAATTTCCGAGAGTGAAGACCTAATTAGAGTTAGCCCTCAGGAAAAAAAAAATGAGGTCAATTTACTGTAGGTCCAATTCAGCCATTAATACTCTTTCCAACTTCAAAGTTTGCCTTTGAGAAAGGTCCTGCTAGGATCGAAATGTCAGGCCCACTAAATTTTGAAACTTCAAAGTAGTGCAAAATGATGAAAACTGCTCACTGACGTGAATGACCAAAATTGCACAAATCTGAAAAATTAAAAGCGCCTCACATTTTTATCTTAGCGGGACCTTTTCCAAAGGCTGACAAGGTCCCGCCATTGTGAAAGATCCTGCTAGAATTTGAAACATCAGGATCTCTAAATTTCAGAGCACTTGAGAGAAGTGTACAGTTTCATACATGTATGTAAACTGTGCACATATATCTATTCTAAGTAACATCTGAAAGAAAGCAAATTACGAGGTGTGATTCCTACTCAGGATTTCCAATTATGACACATGTAGATTGTACATTATTGTATTTACCTGAAGTTATGACAAATGAGGGCATTGAGGTGAACACCTCAAACAGTCTTGAAAGTTTGGTGGTTTGAATTTTTGAATTCTTTACTCTTCAGTCTCATGTGTACACACAAGCATGTGCGGACTGGGGGGGGGGGGGGGGGGGGGGGGGGCAGGGGTTATTTTCGAAAAGTCCAACAATCAAATGTAACTTATCCTAGGACAGATAACACACAGTATCCGGCTATTTCAAGACAGGGCAGAATGAGTTGAAATTCACAGCATGTTGTGTCCAAGCAATGCATGTTGTGTCATAGCAACTGTGTCTAAGTTTGAATTCAGAAGAATTTTGAATTTTTGAACCAGGATACAAATTCAATGGACACACTGGGTTCATAACATACTGCTAATTTAATCCCAGCTATGATCAGGGCAAGTTTAGTGGTGTTCACATAACACTGGAGTGGATTTCACAAAGCATTACGATGAATCGTAACTCAACTTGCGATGGATAACGCATCGTAAGTTGCGATAGGCCGTATGGTTTCTTTGCATCGCTCATTGTCTTGCGATTGATCGAAAGTTACGATGAGCTTTGTATTAGACTTTATTGATGTCATCATCTCAGAGGCAAGTTAATCACATGAACTGTGCAGTATGTGCATGCGGTCCATAGTATTGGCAAGGGAGGTCAAAGTTCAAAGGTCACATCTAACCTCAAGCCAAAGATAATGTCAATACTTCAGGTTCAGTACAAAAGTGAAGTGACACTTCTCTATCAATTATCTAGAACAAGGTTGAAAGACACTGGCTTCCGCGAATGGTTTCAAGTGAAATGGAACAAAGTTAGTGCAAAAATCGAACCAGCCCCCTCCCATTTTTGGTGCCCTGTCTGGGACAGTCACCCAGGGGCATGCAATGCACAGCAACTACGGCGACTGAGTCATTTGACAGTGCACAAAACTGTCCATGCTTCCCAGCATAAATTGTGTGGCACGAACGTCAACCTCTCAAGCTGGCTAATAGGATCGGTCAGCGATGATGTGAATTTGAATGAGCCAGCCTTGACACCTCCTACATTATGCACCCTTTGTCGTGGAGGACTGATATCCGGCCTGACCCATCCCCCAACCACCCCCGACACCCCTCTCCTTCAGCCTCTGTTTACTGCAGCTGTGAACAGCTCCAAGAATGAAACATCATTGAATTTGAACCCCCTCCCCCCCCCCCCCCCCCCCCCCCCCCCGGCTGTGCTATGCGTGCAGTGTAAAATGTCAATCTGTTCCCAATGCTCAACGTAAGACATCGAACACACTGATGTGACAGCTAGGCAAGGAGAACTGCTAGAAACTAAATGTGAACACTCACGGAGGAGCTGAATAGGAACTTTGCTCTAATTAACGGGGAAGGCAATTTCCTCAGCTTTGACCTTTGAGAAAATTCTGGCCCAATTAAAGTGTGAGGACCAGGCTCTAAAATCTGATTTTTTTTTTTACAGGGAGTTAAAAAAGGCAGGTTATATTCACCCCGCAACGTCATTCTTCCTGGAGATCGTTCCTGCTGATGCTATGCATATTCATGAACACTTTTTACTCTGATTGGCCAAAGTCATAGTATACAGCATACGTGAATATGCATATAAAAACATGATGTGACAACAATTGGACAATCAGACAAAGGGACCAGCAGAATAACATTTGCGGGAAGAATACCGTTGCTAGGTGAATATAACCCGCCTTTAAAAAACACACAAAGTGTAAGTTCATACGAGGGACTAACTTCAAGACTAAACTCGAATAAATTGGTTAGCCAGACTGACAAAAGTTATCGTATTGACACAATTTTTTTTGGACTAAATTCGAGGCTAACCCGATTGAGCTTAGCCTTAAAAATCAGTGGGTCTAGTCCCGATCCCATACCCTGCCGGACATGGGTGTTCCTTTACGACCCACAGCTCACTGTGTTATCTTTGGATAAGGCTTACCCAGTCCCAATGACCCCAGGCATCCCACACATCCAGTGTGGGTTACGTAATCATCAGTGTCAGCGGTAGCTTATGAACGTAAGGTGATTTTGGACTTAGTAGTCAGCTACTCGAACCCCCGCTGCGAAAACCTAGTAACTGCAAGTTGTCTGAACATACATGTACCCAAAGAGACAGATACACAACTCAAGGATTTCAAGGCAAAAGACATCCTTGGAAGCAAATGGGTCAAGTTGGTGTGGCAACTCCCTCTATTGCGCTGACTTGCTCTCGGTAAACCTGGCCGTTTCCATGGAATTTGCAAACCTGGCACATGCGCACAACTTTACGAGGAGGAGGAGGACGACGACATTTTTCGCTGCCGGTGCTCGTTGATCTTCTTGACGATGAGCATCCCAAACTCGGCGTGCATCTCCGAGAAGGAGCGGACCTCCCGGTCGTGGAAGATGGACTGAGCCGTCCGGGCGGCCACGGCCGTCCCGCCGCCCTGGGGCGCGGCGTTGAAGGTCTTGTTGAAGAACTTGGCCCTGGTGGTGCCGCTGCGGGGCAGGGGGCGCGGCGAGGCCGAGGCGGTGGTGGTCGTCGTCGTCACCACGTTCTCGTAGAAGACCGAGTGGTGGTGGCCGTGGGTGCGGCCGGGGGCCGTGGCCGAGTTGCTGGGCGGTGGGGCCGAGCCGCGGAGGCTCAGCGCGGCCATGGGGTCCGTCGTCGTCATTGTCGTCAGCGGCTCCTCGGTGCTGTTGTCGTTGCTGTCGGCCCGGCGGTTCCCGACGAAGAACTGCGACTGCGCCCCGTTGCCCTGCTCCGTGCCGCTGCTGCTGCCCGAGGCGCTCTTGCAGGCGTTGTCGTTGGCGGGGACGAGCGGATCCCAGATGGCGTAGGAAGGGTTGCTGAACTGGGCCGCCGGCACCGAGTTACGCTGGAACGCGTTCGGGCGGGGCGCCCCCTGGTGGGACAGGGACTCGGTCTTGCCCTTGCCGTAGATGCCCAGCTTGCTGTGGGGGTCGGCCATGTCATCCTCCAGGCAGGGGTCGTCGGGGTGGCCGGTGGTCACGTAGGAGAAGCGCCCCTGCCGCAGCTGGCCGTCGCTGTGGGCGTCGTGCGTCAGCTCGTCCAGCTGCCGCTGCAGCGCGTCCACCATGGCCTTCATGTAGTCGTAGCTGGAGCAGGCCAGGGCGCGCATCCACGCCTCCATGTCGGCCTGTTCGTAGGCCGCTAGGATGTAGGTCCGGGCCCCCTCGCCGGGGAAGGAGATCTGGAAGGTGAACTGGCTGTCCTCGCTGTCGGCCAGCTCCACCCGGCAGCCCTCCAAGATGATGACGCCTATGGGATCCCGGTCCCCTTTCTTCTCCAGATAGAAGAGCAGGTTCCCCTTCAGGACGAACCATCTCCGCTGGTAACCCCGGTTGATCTCTCCGCGTTTCAGCAGCACACCTTCTTTGTCGATGGGCGAATTGCAAGAGGCAAAGTACGCCACGTTGCGCTCGTTGAATTTCATCTCGAACGAGAGTCAGAACTTCTTCCGTGTGTCGGGGGTGAAAAAAAGGGGGAGGTTAAAAAAAAAAGGGCTTCACTTCAGATTTTCGCTTGGAGTGTCAACATGTTCGCAATTACACAAACCACACAAAACACAGCTGCCTTGATGTGTGCTTGTGTTCTTGACGGGTAATTGTTCATCCGGCCCGCAGCGTACGTGAAGGCCTTCGCACTTCTGACAAGCTGGGTGACGTGCAACTCTTCTGTACGTCTACAGACTGAACACACACACAAAATTCCACCAGACCAGTGCAAAATGTCGTCTCAATACACGATATTCCGGTTTGGTTTGTGGGATGATGGGGAGGGGGCGGGTAGCCCGTAATCACGACCACCCAAAATAACACTTGACTTTGCCCGAAAAAAGTGCAATTGCCGCGTTTCCGTACTCGGTTACCCCGGCGTAATTGGGAGAAGGGCGCCCATGAATCACCGTCGACGGCCTGCCTGCCAAAGTCGTGGACAACTCCGGGGTGTCAGTCGACATGGGAGAAGCATCAATCAGGGCGATCACTTTCGGCTGGAGTCTGTCAAGTAACGACTCAACTAGCAAGAACAGCGGTGGTTCCTACTAGTACTACATGTGCATGTACTGTCACTCAGTACATGTAGCTAGTTACACATGCGTACATTTACTACATGTACTGTATAATTATGTACTGTACAGTACATGTACATGTACATGCAAAGTGCAATGCGACTGTCAACGCTCTACAAATACACACGCAAAAAACTACGCTGGTATCGGCAGTGTCAGGCGCCCCTGCGTTGAGCACGTGCTGCGCAAAAAATGAGATCTAATCTGATACCGTTGACTGGTACCCGGGGAGTCGCATCCGTGTTGTTGCTAAAATTGGAAAGGGGATGAATGGGCGGTGACAGTGGACACTTCTCCTTTTTTTGGTGGGGGAGGGGATGTACTGTAACTTTCCCTCCAATCTAACGATGAAGTCATTTTACCTATCACGCCTTTAAAATGTATGTATCTTATTTCATCCCTACATCTAGTTTACTTTCATAACTTCATAAAAATTGCATCCGCACACACGTTTTCCATTAGACTTGACTCGATCAATTCCTCCATGACTCGATTCACTCTCTGATAAAGCATGGAGGGCCAGGATAAAGCAAGATGGGTCCATCGTTCGCAAGTCACGTTGAATTCCAGTCGACCTACATGTATAAAGCCAGCTATATAGTAGAGTACTCATTAGGCCTTGTATCGACATAGAGATTAGAGGTATCGACAAGAGCTGTCTTGTACTGTTAAAACCCTGTCCGGTTTAATCAGACCCTTATGTCGAGATTTCTTGTAACTCATTGTCGGCGACGCAATCCCGGCACCCCCTTCCATCTTATCAGTCTGGCCCGTGACGTCACAGATGACTATAGCGCGCGTGCCAAGAAGAAGAACTTGAACGGACGAATGTGCGTCAGTTGACCACAGTTTTGAAGAAAAAAACTCACACATACCCACACACCAACTTGTGCGACTGTTGCTTTGAACTTCCGGCGTTTTGAAATCTGAAGCCCCGGCCCTTAATTAGCTGCACCTCTTCCCCCATAAACTTGTCCCCCTTCTAATGCCCCTAACGGCCACTCTGCCCCTCCCACGGTTTCCTGGACGGGGTAAGTGCAGAATCCCCCATGCAGACTTGGCAAGTCATGCCCTTTCAAGTGCGTGGTGTAATCAATAGTCTCTTCTTTTGGGGGGGGGGGTGCATTTAAAAAAAAAAATTAAATAATTTCGCAGTATGTAGAGACAGAGGGATTGACAAAGCGGCGCCTGCTACAAGACTAGTGAGTATATATATCTTCTCCGGGATTGGCTTTGGAAATCACCAACCGTTCCGTGTCCCCCAAAATCCAAAATTCTTCCAGGATTTTCCCTGTTGACTCTCCTAAGCTTGATCTCACAGGCTCATGCGCCGCCGCCACCAAATTAACCGACCCCGCTTTAATTGGATACATCATAGAGCATTGCTGTATGGCTACACCCAACAAGTCTGGAGGCGACTGGAGAAAGTAAAGACTGATCCGGCGGGTAACCAAAGTATAAGGGGTCCAGTAACGATTTGGCAGAATAAGGAGATGAACCCCAAGGCAGCTGTTTCGGAAAGACCGAAGCAGCTAACGATTACCGTACGCTGCACTTTGCCGCGTATTTTTGTTGTTTTGTATTCATGATGGCGCATAATTATAGGCCTCTAATAATTATACAAAAAAAAATCAACCGAACCAAGAAAAATGGCCGCCCTTGCTGCATGCACTGATCTTTCCCCCTCTTTGCCTTTGAGAATGGTTCTGCTAGGATCGAAACGTCAGGCCCTCTAACTTTTAAGATCTAGTCTAGGCCCCTAAGGCCGTGTCCCAAACGGGCGTCTAGAGCCAGGTCTAGGTTCCCCCCTATTTGGAAATACACGGACATGCGAAGACGATAGCCCTAGCCGTTGCTATAATGGATATCCGTTTCGGACATGGCCTAATACAAACAGTACTATAATATAGAGATCAGTGCTTCCGACCGGTCATGCGCGTGATTTTGTCCTGCCCCGAAACCCCATGCCACTTGGTCGAAATACTGCGTATACAATGTACACGATGCGTACACGATGATTGTGGTTTGCCTTCCCGAGGAAAATCAAATTAGCATTTGCTTTCTTTTCAGGAGGAAACAACATTACAATGTACTATACCGTGGCAAAGAATGAAATTATAAGCCTACGCGCAGTGTCTGCATGCTTAATGGATTGTTTAATTACACGGGCGGGCTTATATAATATTCTATACTGTCCAGATTCTCATCTGATACTCATCGACGCCGAAACGTCACTTTCACCTGTCAATTTTATTTCCTACTGCCGTCAGGGCCGTCACAATCATTATTATAATTATGCAATAATATATGATTTTACGGCCCCCGCCGTCGCGTCATTTCAAGTAAGAAAATAATGTTAAAGCCAATGAGGGCGCTATGCACTGTCTATAGAGGGACTCTAAGCGTGTGTACTGGGCAGTCCCTTATAGTGGAGGATTGATCACGTCACCCGATTTCCGGACAAAAATTAAAATTGATGGAAAAATAAGGTATTTTCTTACTTTTGATTAGGCCTATGCCTTTCCCAAATATTTGGACAGAAGACAGACATTTAGGGGCCTCTAGGCCTATATATATTTTCACTTACTTCGGATGGTTTTACAAAGAAATCATTTGATGATCAAAAACGTATAAATTTTGGTCATGATATTAAAAGGTCCCTTCGATCGAACCTTCATGGGCAAAGTACAAATGGACCAGTATTAATATCCGTGGACTACGGTCGATTTCGAAAGGGACCATCGATTCGTCTGATACTGCCGACAGACCCGGAAAGCTTATCAGGTGAGCGCACCCTAAGTAAAAGACCCAGGATCGGTTGAATAATAATGACCTATGGTTGAACTATAAAGTAAACTGGATAAGTTACGGTAAACCCTGAACTTTAACTTGAACGGGAATAAGAATAATACTTGACATAATCAGATAGAGCTTTATAGATTATCAGTCATGGGTGCACTACAGTAGCTGCAGTACAATATGTGTCATCATGGAGGATTCCGCCATGGTGTCATTCGGAACATCTTCGTTCGGACCGAACCTATGTAGGCCTATTGGCCTATGATGCCTACGCTTTTCCAAATTGCGTTTTTCCAAATGTACTAGACACCGCTCCAAAAGTTACAAATGCACAGGATGAACAAGACTTTGCATGATAGGCCTATACCAAATTTTGGTAATAAGAATGAATTCATGAATGGTCAGAAATAGCCTATAGTCATTACCATGTAGGCCTATCATCTATTGCGGGGGGGGGGGGGGTCTACTAGTACTATAATTGTGACCCGGCACAACGACATGAAGAATATCCCACCAAAACACCTTTTGAGTAAACATCGCCTGATCTTCACAATTCGATTACAAATATTTTTTTTTTTTTGTATTTTCGGAATTTTTAAGTATAAGAGGATATTATATTTTGATATCATTTGAAGGCTAATGGTATACTCTTTCACATCATTGGAAAATATCAAAATCTTAAAAGTGGGGTTATTCCTCATTATGCTGTACCGGGTCACAATTATTATTAATTTCCGCTGGGTGTATTTTTAACCATCTATGTTTGTGATACACCAAAATGTTGCAAACTGCTTACTGACGTTTCGATCTTAGCAGGACCAAAGGTCCAGCTAGGATCGAAATGTCAGGCCATCTATTAATTATGTTTTAACTTAGGGCCTATGTCTATAATGCAAACAATGTTGCAAACTGCTTGCTGACAAAAAATGAAGAAAATGTGAATATAAAAAATTAAGGGGGCCTAGCAGGACATTTCCTCAATGGCCTATTAGAAAGGTCCTGCTAAGTGCTAGGATCGAAACTTCATGCCCTCGAAATAAATTGTTGGATAACACCCCTCATCTTTCCACGGGCCCCGCCCCCGGTTTTCTGGTGTATAGTCCCGTGATCATTTTGTTAGTCATACCCCCAAACGTCGGCATCGCGTTAATGATCGACCCTTTGCCAGAATGGTTAGCGGTGCCAGACTAGTCAGGGAACCTGTTTATTTCATAATGCAGTGAATGCGTGCACAGAGCACATCGTTGTGTTTTGTCTGCTGCGTACGTTTCCCGTGTGTTCCGTAACAAGAAGTCTTATTAATGCCATAAAAAAGTCACTTCGGCGACCGGCACCGAACAGAAAAGGGCCGACGTTTGACACTGCCGAGATAGCCAGCAGTCCAGACGTGACCATGGCTGCTCGCGGGGCGGTTTTCCTGGCCAGTTTTCTGATTCTTCAACTTCAAGTTCTCGTCTGCTTGCCGTCGGCGGCGGCGGTGGCGACGGCAGCGGGTGCCGACCGGACTGTGCCCGGGCCGGCCGCACCGGGCGGCTGCGCCTCGGTGCGAATCAACCCGGCCACGATGGAGCTAGACTTCGTGGACGGCTGCCACCCCGATACCAGCGTGGCCTGGGGAAATTTCACGGACAATCTCCAGCAGACAGGGTGAGCTTTCTTTTCTTTCTTTTTTTCTCGCCAGTTTTGTTGATTTTGTTGACCATGTGTTCATTGTATTGACCGGCGATAGGCGATAACCTGGACCCGACATGTCACCCTTTTTTTTCTTCGAAATTTGGAAGGATCGGGTGTAAGCCCCAATTGTAACTTTATTTTTTCAATACAACATTTATTTCCGTACTTTCCACAAGCATACAAAAAAGATGGATGAGACTTGAACTTGAACTTGAACTAAGGTTTGCGTGGTGGAAAGTTGAACTTGGAAGGTTTGCGGTGACACCATGTATGCTGTACATGAACTTTGAAGTGTGGCTCTGAGAGCCACTCTTCTTGAAAGACAAGAGATACATGGTGTCACAGCAAACCTTCCACAACTACATAGAGTGAATTAAATATACTGAATTCCGTAGTGCACTTTCTCTGGTCACCCTTCACATAGTTTTCTCTTGCCACCCTCCACGCAGTAGAGTTCCCCACCCAAGAGACTAAGTCCAGAGTTATAGTGACCACACCACCTTAGAAATGTGTAGCCACAGTAGGTCACCCCCTTGGTATGCTTCGGAAAAAAGGGTGATTTGTCCGGTGTCGGATCAAAGTTACTCGGACTAGCGATAACCTTCTTTTAAATCATGAACTGTCTGTCAGTCTGTGTGCATTTGACCCCGAGCCTCCGAAAATTCAGGGCCGTTTTTTTATTGATTGCATTGACATGCACTTGTATTGTACTTTTATGAAAGGCTTTCAAGTTCATGTACACACACCTGTACCATGATGTACCTTGCACCACTGAATCAGTATACTACTATACCATGTATACCGGTAGTACATCACTGTAGTGTAGAAGTAGTACCCGGTAGTGGTAATACCACCTCTCAGTCAACAAATTATAATGCTTTGTATATTTAGGACTAGGAGTGTTTTTTTTCTTCTCCATTTCATGCCCAACCTCCAGCAACTTGGCCCATGCGCCCAATGAAATACTTTGAAACAAGTTGTACATTTTTGGTAATGGTAGTGCATCTGATCGTCAACTTTGTCAACTGTTATCTAGACAAGAAAGCATTCGAGTTTGAGTATGGTCCTACCTGAACCTGGATTAAAACTAAAAGATAACAGGCCTCACTTTTTGAAGATTGAAGTTTGAAAGCCTGACTTTTCAAACTTCACATCGTTCCTGGATATTCATCTGTTGAAGGTCCTGCTGGGATTTTTCCTCACCCCTAAATTTTTCATTCCGATTGTTTTTTGTTTCGACTGACTAAGTCACACTTTTGCATTTCACAATTTATTGTTTTTGCTCAGCATTGTTAATTGAAATTTGGTCTTCTTGAAAAGTTCTGCTTGATTGGAATTTGGAAATGCTGGGTCCTTTATTATATCATCACAATTTTAAGTCCAACAAATAAATGAAAAACTGGAAATTTATTAGCAATTCTCAAATTGATTAGCATTGCTTACAATATTTCAGATTCCCCTTCATTTGGAATATTCATTTTGTATAATAATGCTTAATATCATATGAAAACTGATGAAGTACTTATTGTATACCAAATTTACCAATACCATGCAAAATGATAAAAAATGATGTTTTAGTGTGTTTATTTACCATTACTTGATGGAGTTGATGGATGATTCAGTGGTGATGATGATGGTGATAATGGTGATGGATGGTGGTGGTGGTAATGATGGTGATAGTGGTGATGGGTGGTGGTGGTGGTGGTGGTGATGGTGGTGATGATGATTCTAAAGGATGATGATGGTGGCAAACTGGCGATGGTAAAGATGATGGTGGTGGAGGTAGGTGGTGATGGTGGTGATGAATGATCGTGGTGGTGGTTACGATGGTGAGCATGATTGTGGTGGGGGTGAGGGTGGTGATGGTGGTGAATGTGATGGTGTGGATGATTATGGTGGTGAAGGTGATGGTGATGATGATGGTTAGGATGAGGATGGTGGTGAGGATGGTGATGGTGGGGAGGATGGTGATGTTGGTGAAGATGATTATATGATGGTGAAGGTGATGGTAATGATGATGGTGAGGATGGTGATGGTGGTGAAGGTGATGGTGATGATGATGGTGATGAGGATGGTGATGATCTACATGTAGATGGTGGTGATGGTGATAGTGGTGGTAGCGGTTATGGTGGGGATGATGGTGATAGTGATGATTATGAAAGCACTGATTGATGTTGTACTCATATATCCACACATGCCCAGATGGACCCACTTGAGTATCTCCACCAACCCCAAGTACAACGACACGTTCCAGGCCTATGCAGCAGGCCTGGTGGAGGGCTACCTGACAGCCGACTACATCTACATGGCGTGGTTCAACACACAGGCAGACTTCTGCCACACCATGACCACTGACTGCCAGAAGATCAAGGACTTCATGACCGAGAACCTGGAGTGGATGAAACGGGAGGTCGTGGCCAATCCCAACGACCCCTACTTCTATCAGGTGACTTGAATCGCTATTCAGACTCCACTAAGAGTGAGACTTTTTCAACTAATCGCATTTGTTTGTGGCTCACGATTTTTTGGCCTGTGTGGACACGACAAATCGCGATTATTTTGCCAGTGTGAATGGCCCAAGAATCAGTCGCCTGAGTACTATTGTTCTTTTTTTGCCCGGTTGCCTTTTCAGATGGGACTTATTCTGGACCAAGTGGACGGACTGAAAGATGGCTACATGAACAGGCCCCACAAACCCAGTCTGGACATTGATCCCTTTGGCTTCCTGTGAGTCTCCTCGATTGTCCGTGTGTGTGTGCTGCCCAAGCGTTCCACTGTGTACTGTTATTCTCATGTGATTGGCCCGTCTCGATGGTCCAAGGGTGTGCTGCGTAAGCGTTCCACTGTGTACTGTTATTTTCATGTGATTGGCCCGTCTCGATGGTCCGAGGGTGCGCTGCCTAAGTGTTCCACTGTGTACTGTTATTCTTATGTGATTGGCCCGTCACGATGGTCCAAGGGTGCGCTGCCTAAGCGTTCCGCTGTGTACTGTTATTCTCATGTGATTGGCCCGTCTCGATGGTCCAAGGGTGCGCTGCCTAAGCGTTCCACTGTGTACTGTTATTCTCCATGTGATTGGCCCGTCTCGATGGTCCAAGGGTGCGCTGCCTAAGCGTTCCGCTGTGTACTGTTATTCTCATGTGATTGGCCTGTCTCGATGGTCCAAGGGTGCGCTGCCTTAGCGTTCCACTGTGTACTGTTATTCTCCATGTGATTGGCCCGTCTCGATGGTCCAAGGGTGCGCTGCCTAAGCGTTCCACTGTGTACTGTTATTCTCATGTGATTGGCCCGTCTCGATGGTCCGAGGGTGCGCTGCCTAAGCGTTCCACTGTGTACTGTTATTCTCATGTGATTGGCCCGTCTCGATGGTCCGAGGGTCAGCTGTCTGAATGTTCCTCTGTGTTGCATTCATGTGATCGTTTCCCCCCCCCCCCCCCCCCCCGGCGACACCCACTTCCTCACTTCCTCACTTCCTCAAATGTGTATTGTTTTCAGTCTTGTCTTTTGTCCGAGTCTGCTGGTCTGGGGAAAAAAGCATCACATCTGGTGCATTGTCTCAGTGTGGCGTGAGCTTACCCGGTAATGGGTTTACCATACTCCTGTGTCTGTCAGCATTGTTCTCCTGTAGGACAATGTATTGTATTTATGTATTTATGGAAGCAGGGCCCAATATTCCAGAATCCATTAGAGTCAAACAAATAAAGGAAAAACATGACTGGGACCTTGTAAAGAAAGAAAGAAAAATAGCAAACAAACTTTGTCTGGACCGAGACTTTGAACCCAATGCCTTTGGTTTTGTGTATCAACGCTGAACCATAAAACCAGTCTGAATATTGTAATCAGTAACCATTTTTATTCAGATTCAAATAACAATTGGATGTTAAACTGCAGTTTTTAACACATTTTTTAAGTTGTTTGGTTGTTTGAATCCGAATGAAAGCGGGGATGTGACTGGAGATATGCGGCAGTTAAGGGTTGAATTGCTTCTGACTGGCGCCTGGCGCCCTATCCCGGCAAAGACAAGTTGATTATTTTGGGAAGGCGACCATCTAAGGGCTGGATAGCTGAGATGGGAGAGTGCCGGTACGCCAATAAGTCCAGAGGCCTCGGGCTCATGTCTCGGTCCAGTCACAGTTTTCAGTGCCAATTTTTTAATTTATTTGAAAGTTCCCAGTCAGTTTTTCCTTCTTTGTTTTGTGTGACTTAAGTTGGTGAAAATAAGTGTTCCCAGTCCGTTGACTTCTTTTGTTGTCCATGATGGAATAGGGACTAACTTTGCTTCTCCAACAATGTGCTGCTGTGTGCAGCCTCTTCCAGGCCGGCGGGGATATTGAGGACATTGAGTCGGCTCTGAAGGTGGACAGCGGCCGCAGGCGGCCACGTCCGGCCGGCCACTGCTCGGCACTCATCAAGCTGCTGCCGGGCAACGCCGACCTCTACACGTCGCACGACACCTGGGGGTCGTACAGCAGCATGCTGCGCATTGTCAAGAAATACGACTTCCCCTTCCGCGTCTCGCCCAAATGTGAGTCTGATTTGCTTGAATTTGTCTGAACTTTTCCCCGAGCGTGAAAAGCCCCTTGGTTGATGTCCTCTCAAACATGAAACAATGGATCTCAGAAAATAATGTAGAGGGCCTGCCATTTCGATCCTTGCAGGACCTTTCCCCAAAGGCAAAGGTTACAGAGAGGTCAGTTAGGAAGTCACAAAGGGCTGGATGGCTTAGATGGGAGAGCACCGGTACGCTAATGCAGAGGTCTCGGGTTCAAATCCCGGTCCAGTCCAAGTTTTCTTTGCCATTTGTTCAATTCAAGGATCAGTTTATTAGAGATCATTGCAGTTGCTGAACAAACTAATATTCTGTACTGCAGGTCATTTTAGTCAGTGAGCAGTTTGCAATAGTTTTTGTATTTACTTCAAACTGATATTCATCTGTTTTGCATTGTTGATTGTCTTGTTCTATTTTGAAAGCGTTATCCGTGATTCCTGGTCGTGAGGTCTCCTTTTCCTCCTACCCTGGCACTATCCTGTCTGGTGACGATTTCTACATAATGGGCTCAGGATTGGTAGGTAGCACATGACCTTCAAGGACCTTCTTAGGTCTGCTTCCATTGTTATTCAAAGTAATGTTGAATATTCATTATGAGACATTGGTCCATGTGTACGGTAATCAACTGAGGGACCTAAGGAGTGACCAGACCAAATGGAGTGGTTGTTTCATAGTTGTAACATGATGTTTGCATCAAGGAGAATGTAATTCAATGAGGGTTATTTTTTTGCCCTTGCTCGACGTGATATTTTAATACTGTTTTTGAAATTTACCAATCAGATTTCATTTCCTCTGCTTATTCTACCATGTTGTATTCTGAACGAGGCAGGTATCCATGGAAACAACAATAGGCAATGCAAACCCTGACCTGTGGCAGTACGTGAAGTCAAACGGCACCGTTCTGGAGTGGTTGCGAAACATGATTGCCAATCGCCTGGCAACCACCGCCTTTGGATGGACAAAGATCTTCAGCGAACACAACAGTGGCACGTAAGTCCGGACATTCTGACCTGGGGCCAATCTCTGCTTAACCACTTTATAGTGACGGGCCATTTTCTAGTGCCCATGGCCAGCACACGGTGTCATTTTCAAAATTCGCTAAATAATCGGGAACAATAGATATCTGTTAATATAGGAGAGTTTGCGGTGACACCATGTATAAGGTCTCTTACAGAAGATGTATAGTTCTGAAAAAGAACCTGAGTGATAACCATAGTCTTATTTTATTAGATATCTGTTAAATAAATCAGTAAGAGTACTGTCTGTGTACCAATGAGTCAAACCTGGCTCAATTCAGATGTTGATGTGGCTTTTGTTAAGGGATTGTCCTGCCAGAAAAAAGGTCCATTGTGTGTGTAATGCTACTGCATATCTGCACTGTGCATCCCAGTAGCAAGTGTACTGGTGCATTTGACCACAGACCAGCCTCCACTCCTGGTGGACAAATCTCGCCCCAACTGAGCCTGCAGTTTGCAATGGAGCCAGGGGGTGGTTTTCCTCTGTCTCTCCGGGGAATTTGGGGTCATTGTAAAGTTGTTTTGGTTGATGTTTCAATCCTAGCATGAACTCTCTCAAAGGCAGGATTGAAAGGTCAGGCTCTCCGTATGTTTGAGACTATATTTTTTAGCAAACACTGGAATGAAAAAGAGTACCTCCATCTCCTAGATTCATTTGTAAAGCTGCTGCTTCCAGCCTTTGTTTAGCTCCTCTCAAGCCAGCGTAGACATTTAATGTTTGGCAACCGTCTGTCTCGAAAGACAATGGAGTACATTTAATGGTATACATTTAATGTATACCTTGCTTTTCCCTCAGCTACAACAACGAGTGGATGGTCGTTGACTACAAGCAGTTCAAGCCTGGACAGCCGTTGCCTAAAGAGGGCGTTCTTGCCGTGCTGGACCAGATTCCGTAAGTTTGGATGAACAGTCTTACTCTTTGCAACCATTGCCATATATGTTATTATTTTGTTAAATGGTGGAGTTTACTTTCTCGAGAGTGTTTCAATAGAATCTATACTTAATCTGCTTGAAATTGTCCATCATGATCTGTCCAAAAATTGCATTTGCATTAAGCTGCATGGGAAGTAACTCTTCATTGTTTTACTTGACTGAGATATTATCGTTGTCTCAATCATTGCATCTCTCTGTTTGCTTTTGTTTTCCACAAAGCATCTGCGGCAGATTCCTTTTTGAAAAGCGAGAGAGGGAAAGAACAACTTCAGTCTGTGTTCATATTAATCCCATCCCGTTGTAATTCCCAAGAAAGAGCTAGACGCGTGTGTGCTGTCTCCTTCAAGAGAAAAATGAAAAAAAAAATCTTCTACATTTTGCATCCACAGTGGTCAGATTGTCCAAAAGGATATGACCTGGTTGTTGGCGAAGCAGAGCTACTGGCCAAGTTACAATTCCCCGTGAGTAGAACCTCCCTGGTCCAGACTGGAGAACGAATAGCTGGTTGAATGCCAAAGTGGTCTTCTTGGCTGTAGAATGACAAGCTGTAGAGGTCTTAACACTAAGCACTGCTGCATCTGTTACACCATTATCCTTGCACAACAACAGCGGAAAAACCAACCCAAAAAATTTTTCCACTGTGTTATCCGACGCATGTAGTTTCATTGTGCACAGTATGAATATTGCAATGCTTGAACCAAAGAGGGCAGCAGACCATTGCCAGATAAATCTTGGGCATAGCACCGTGCTGTGGGTAGGTGTATCCCGTGAATTGGCTTAGCAGTGGAAGTGTAAATCAAAAAAAGCAAAAACTAATGGCTGAGTTACTATGCACTGTAAGTGAAAACTCTTGTCAAATTCAGGATTACTTCTCATAATTTGTTATCTACATGTATTGCCATCTTTTCTAAATACCGGTATATGTCTGTATTTCTCTAATTTGACTGATTGTATTTCTGACTACAATAACTGGCAATTTGCAACTCTTTAAGATTGCCTTCATGTAAGTTCCTGCTAGGATTGAAATGTCATTCGTTTTCAGATTTGCATTTTGGGTTTGAAGCAGTTAGTTATCTTTCAGTGCCATTCCTCTTTTTGTTGTTGTCTGCGATTGTGTTCATTTGACTTCATCGACATTGCTTCCAGGTATTTTCCAACCATCTTCAAGAATGGTGGCTTTGAAGCCCAAGCCCAGAAGTACGGCCCCCTCTTCAGCTATGATCACAGTCCCAGGGCCAACATCTTCCGCCGCGACCACCACAAAGTGACCGACATGGAGTCCATGATTAAGCTCATGAGGTGAGGCGGAGTGCCGGTTGATTCAATGAGGGGTTTGCCCTTCTCGGTGCGTCATCGGCACTGTACGCTTTATTAGCGCTTTGCACGATTGCCTCCTTGAGTCAAAGAAAATGCCACCACAATGCAAGCAGCTCAGGTGGGATTTGAACCAGCGACTCTTGCCTTTTAGTCCACACAAGCTTACCCATGCCACTGGATCAAAATTTCAATGTTTCTGTAGAATGGAGTGAGGGTTTAGGAATTTGGTTCAGACAAATATAAGTAAAACGCATTGGCTGTTGTTACGGCAGTCGTCCGTGTGGTTCCCTGACTTCACAGTGAACACTTCAGGATGAACCAGACTATCAGCTAATAGACTGGTTCAACCAGCCTGCAATGCTGACGAAATACAATCAAGTCAGGGAACCATACGGACGACTGCCGTAACAACAGCCACTGCGAAAAGTAAATCCTGTCAGACAAACAAAGAAAAAAACTGACTGGGACCTGGAGTTCTTTGTTGAAGTTGAAGCTTGAGATTTTTAATTTTTTTCAAGACGCAGTATGACATTCAAAAATGAAGCCGAAGGCCTCCCGTTTTCATGCCTTGCACTTGAAACTGGATGACAGAGATGGAGACAAAGCCGGAGCCTGACCATGAGCCGTGTTTTGGAAAACGCAGTGGCTGTTGTTACGCGGTCGTCCGTGTGGTTCCCTGACTTCACAGTATTTGTCAGGATGTTTAGCTCTTGGAACCAGACTATCAGCTAATAGACTGGTTCAACCAGCTTGCAATGCTGACGAAATACAATCAAGTCAGGGAACCACACGGACGACTGCCGTAACAACAGCCACTGCGTTTGGAAAAAGGCCCTAGAATGCAAAAATCAAGTCTGGTATAACCGTTGCTCTTTGTATGACCCTACAGGTACAATGACTTCCAGCATGACCCCCTGGCCCGTTGCAATTGCACTCCGCCGTACAGCGGGGAGAACGCCATCTCGGCCAGGTCTGACCTGAATCCGATGAACGGCACCTACCCATTCCATTACCTGTCTTTCAGGTGTCACGGAGGATCTGACATGAAGGTAGGGGGGAGGGGAGGGGGTCCACCGGACACCTTAACCCTTGCGGGAAGGGACCCCGTGTGCAGCAACACACACAATTTAGGAGTAATAGGTTTGCAGTGACACCATGCAAAGTTCTCTTGTGTGAGTACCAGTCTGAAAAGAACCAGAGGAACTTGATGTTTCAAACAGTATACTCTGTTCGTCTTCGGGAGACTGCTGGATTCCAACTGGGGTGGGGCTTAAGTAGTGTAGAGAGGGATCCTGTTGAGAGGATTCGAATAGCTTATGATGCACGGTGTCACCGCACACCTATTACTCCTGCTATTCTCACTATGCTATTCTCAGCATGAAAACCATTAAATCTCATTTTACGCACAATTTACATAAACCAACCTCCTGACCCCATGCTGAACCGCACTCCCCCCAGCCTTCGTGACTTTGTAAGTAGGTCCATATTACGTGGTTTAGAGGGGGTTCACTTCCTCATCAGAGAGACTCAAATCCGCAACACGACCTGGACCAGCTCGGTGGTCAAGTGGTTAAGACATCTGCACCAGAAAGCAGGAGTCGCAGGTTCAAATCCAGCCCGAGCTGCCTGAAATTTCAGGCATCGGGCAAAGCAGTGGGCATTCAGCGCTTATTCCGTCGAGCAGGGCAAACCCTCATTGAATTACATTCTCCTCGACGTAAACATCATGTTATATCTATGGTGTTGAGACTGCCAAGGTTTTATTTTTTTTCTCAATAAGCATGGCGGGTCGGTCAATTTTGACCATCGTTTGGTTGTGAGGGCCGCTGCTTGATATGAACCCTGCTATGAGGCCACCAGGTCACCAGCCCAGAAGGCTGCCTGGGACAATTCCTTAGTGCACTGGCATTTTGCTTATGCATTATAATGCCTTTCTTAATACTGAGATCAGGTTTCCCAGCCAAAGCTCCATATGTCTGTGACCATCAGAAATGAATGGATTGAGGATCTGGCAAGTAGTTAGACTTCACCTTGAAGATCGCTGTTTATTTGACCTGAGGGAGAAGACCAGAATACACCTTGTTGGGTCTCCGTCTAACAGGATAATCTTGTATTTACTATTTTACTAAACATTATCGAAACATTTACAAAACAACAAACAATTCTCTGGAAGTATTTACAGATTAATTATAACGATTGCTTGGGATTAGTTTAAATCCCGTCAAGACTGTATTGAGTAACACTGCATTGAGATTGACGTTTATATGCATTTTGTCCCGAAGGCAAAATGTATTATCAAATATTTACAAAATGCAGTTCCAAAGAGAGTTCCAAAGTTGTGTGTAGTATGGTGTGAAGGATTGCTGATGACTTGCAGTTCTGGATACAACCTGTCTTGTAATAAATGGATGGTCCCTTACAGAACTGCGCAGTGACCTTGTGTGTTGATGGAAACCATGTTTGAGGATGTTACTCGCAGGTGTGGGATAATTTCCATTGGTCTGCCTGGTGTATGATGGAGAGGCCGGTTACGGTACATCACGACAGAGGGGGTGTCAGGGAACAAACTATGGCATTTCTCTGCAGTGCATTATTACTATTAGAGTACTTTTGTGTGTGTGTGTATGTGTGCAGGTAACCAGCAGTGGAATGGCCAAGTCACTGTCCATGATTGCCGTCAGCGGCCCGACCCACGACCAGCAGCCGGTGTTCCAGTGGAGCAAGTCCCAGTGCGACAAGGAACTGCTGCACATGGGCCACCCTGACTACTTCAACTTTGACCCCGTGAAGGTCGTCTGGCCGTAAAAACTGCACCGCACTGACCCCATCCCCCAAAAAAATCTGAAGTAAAGAAATACAATACATGTATTGAATCTATTTTATAGTTGCAGTGATGACGTTTGTTGTACTTTTTGTAAAAAAAACCTGAATAATCTCTACATCAGCAGGACATTTGTTGTCCATTCTTTCATATGCATAACCTAAATACGGTATATCTGTTAATTAATTATTAATTAACACTGCCTTTGAGGAAGGACTTGCTAGGAGTGAAACACCAGGGCCCCAAGATTTCTTGTTGTTAAATCTTTGGCCATTTAAGTTTGTAAGCAGTTTGCAACTTTTATGTATCGCTGGTAGAGTAATCATACACATATATGCAATATGCAAGTGAAGAGTACATTTCCAGAGTGCTATATGTTATCCACTCATAGAAAGTATGTTACCCACTGGTATGGCGTTGGCTATTGTTTGGGTGCTGATATCAAGGATAGGCGTTTCATAACATTTGAAGTCATCTTTAAAACAAGACATTCTGAAGGGTGAGGGGTCAGATTTCCTTTGACCAAAAACAAAATGAAATGAAATTTGATTTCCCCTTTCACATTACCCAAGAACAGGGAAGTTTTCCTTTTATTTTTTTAAAAAAATTTCGGGAGGAGGGGGGGGGTCAAAAATTTAGAGGGCCTAATGGTCTGAACCTTGCAGGACCTTTCTCAAAGCCAGGGGCCAATTTGATAGAGCTGCTTAAGCGCCAATCTTTGCTTAAGCACAACATGATTCATCAGATCACCTTGCCAACCCAAACGTCACTAATGTTTCATGTGAAGCAAAGAAGAGTGGAATACAAGTCAGAAGCAATTGACATCACATCAGTGTGCGATTTGTAATCCTGTTTACACCAGAGCGACTTTCCCCGCTTAGTACTAGTAGATGTTCATGCCCAAGCGGCTCTATGAAATTGTGCCCAGATTGGCAAGTACCACAAGTTCTTGGTGTCCCTGCCATTCTGCCTTTGAGAAAGGTCCTGCTACTAACAGAATGGAAGACCTCTATTTTGTGTACCCCTACACAAAATAGAGGTCTTCCATTCTGCAACATTTTATGTATTTCTTTTGTTTTCCGTTTTATAATCATTTTTTTTTCTTGCCGGATTTCATGAGCATCAGTGGTTCATACCCGAGACTGCAAGAGGATTTGACAACATTTCTTTCATTTGATACTGAAATGCACGAAGACTGAAAGAAAATAAAGACAAACTATTTTCATATCTATTCACATTTTTGTTTAACTTACTTTTTTCTTTTGGGGTTGTAAAAATTTGAATCGAGTATACTGGTATAAAATTCTTTCATTTATTATGTTCACCTCAGTGAGTAGTTGTTTTGCAATAGCCAATTGATTTGATTCAACTTCTGTGTGTTGGCTGTTCTAGTTTCTCGTGCAACTGATCCAGCCTTCCCCCAAAGATCAGATCTTAGGACAAGGCCAAATATGCAGTGTGTCTTACTAATGACTTGCAATCATCACCTGAAGACCCCCCTCACGAGCCCTTTTGGAAACCGCTTTGAAAGGACCGTTCTGTTCTCAGGAACAAAATTAGGAAGTGAGACGTGCAATGTATTTACAAGGCAGAAGCGATAAGTGCAGATCGGGATATAATATTGACATACACACAGATATGAAATTTGATTTGTTATTTACATTTCAAACTTGTTTCAAACGGTATCCCAAAACAAGATCCCCAAATTGACGGAATGACATATTTGTTTCAAAATTGAAAAAAAAAATGGATGTCCTCAAGATTCATGTGCAAGGAGTTCCTACAAGACAGGGGGTGGGGTAAGTTGCACGCAACCCCTTGATTTAAGTTCATTCCAATTGCCTTGCAACCTCATTGTAATCTGTATCTTCTGTGTTTTCTCAGAAAAAAATTGGCCCGTGATGGTAATGGGTTTTCATTTAGATTGCCAAGCATTCATTATGTCCCATACTGTAAAAAAAAGGTCATGGACTTGATTTTAACTAGTAGAGGTATAGACAGATAATTATTATTATTAGTCCCTAAATATTCTGAATATGTTGTGTGCATTTAAAAAAAAATATAAAATGCTAATTAAAGTTGATCTTTTCCACCCGGATGCAGACTACAGAATGTTAACAGTAATGCAGGATTAAAATCCAAACTTCAAACTTAAATAAATACTGACAAAAGAAGTATCATTGTACCAGCACTAAAAGCAGAGTACTTCCTTTTTTTCATTAACAGCTTGGGAAAACCTTTCCCATGTCCAGGCCGCACCACAATTGCTTTGAAATTCAGTCCATGAGAAAGGATTGAATAGTTATACTTGTTTAAATTGAGTAGTATTTTTCTTGAAGAAAACATCCCCCAAAGCACTAAAGAGTCTTCAGACAAAATACCTCATATCTTTGCAACTTTATTTTTCTTCAAACAACAATCAGCATTTTATGGTGATATTATTGTGTTAGATATATGGAGTATGGCAACATTTGATATAAAATAGTTTTTTTATTGAATAAACTAATCCTTTATCAGTGGAAGACACTGACTGAGGCACTCATCTGTTGACCCTGAAAAGTCTGGCTTTTCTTTAAGGTGAGAAACAAGTCGACCCTCTAAAACCGGTAGAGTTCTACTACAAGGTCATATTGAAGGTTATACAAAGTCTGGCCAACATTCTAAAATTGTTTCTTTGTAAAAAGAACAATCACTATGTGTACCAATAGGACTGAATTTGAAGAAACATGATTCCAATTCCTAGCACCTTTCATCATTTTATGTTTTTCAAATTTGATTCAAATTTCCTTCGCAATCATATGTTAAAAAATGTCCCTCTACAATTGTTTTATTTGTCACGACTGTCTCGTTTCATTCAATTTTGTTTTCCAATTAGCTGTTGGAATATTGACCCTGTATGAGGATTTAAGAACCAGAAAACAGCTCATTGACTCTCCTGGTGGTGACCCACCACCTTTCCCACAAAGCACCAGAATGTCCCCCAAGGCACCAGACTGTTTGACCAGATCTAGGATGTGCCACTATGGCCCTTTATGAATCCATGGATCAGGCTCAAGGCTCGGGCTTCATCTCCGTCTGACAAAAACCTGAAGATCCAGGTTGTGGTTTGTCACCGAATTTAAAGGTTTGTTGACTTGGTAAGTACAGAGTATTCACCAAAAAACTGGGGCCAAATAGATGCCTGTGACACTATTATATAAGGCGTAAGAGAGAAACCTAAGCCCCGAGTCTAAGCCTTCATTTCGTAAACGGCCTATGACTATGGCTGTGACTACAGGATATGGGGCATCTGCACAGCACTGGGCTGTGCGTCTGCATCCTATGAGCATCAGTCACAGCCGTAGCCATATCACAGCTGCCAACCTATCTTAAAGGAAATATGAAATAATACTTCTGCTAAGAAAAGAGGAATCACAGAACAAACTACATCAGAAAATAGGAATACGTGTATTTCCAAGCCAAAAAGTGGAATCTGTTGTCAAGAGCTTGTAAAAAGTGAAAGCATTTTGACCCCAAAAGAGGAATGAGTCCTCTAAAACAGGAACGGTTGGCAGCTATGACATATCCATTATTTCTGGCCTAGCCTTCAAATATCCCAGTACACTTCTGCCCAAGGGATACTTTTGCATTGCATCCAAGCTGTCCAGGAAGGCACACAGGATTGGAAGAAGGACACTGTTATTTTGATCCCCAAAGAGAATGATCGAGTAAGTTTCTGCGAAACCTTGTTATTCAGTAAATCAATGATGTCTGACATAATGGCACGAGGATTGCTCCAATCACACAACAGGACTCAGTACAGTGGAACGCCAATTTACCAAACATTCGGCTATAACGAACATGCCCTTTGGCTCCCGATTTTTGTGTTCAAAATATGTGGCCACAACTGCTGTAACAAACGAACGCTATACCGAACAATTATCATGGATCCCAGGATGTTCGCTAAAGTGACGTTCCACTGTATGGCCAGCACCAAGAACAGTTATAAAAAGATATCATGCAAGCGTCTTCAAACAGCTTGACAAAGGCAAGCAGTCCACAGCCCACAAAAAATACAACTGCGTATCATTTTCCATGATGAAAAACCGGTTCTTTAGTATAAGATTATATGATTATTTCTGGCTAGCAAATGGCAAGTGGAAAATCCACTATATTGTGAAGGCACAACAGGCAGTAGATTGTGAACAGATTGAACATTCCTCGAGATTAAAGTTGACACAATTAGGCCAATGGCCCATGATTGAACTTGGGAAGTTACTTACAGATAGAGTCTTGAAGAATTGTGGTTGCTGTAGCACCATATGGAAATGGGATCTGATTGTATGTGTGTGGCTCTGAACAGGACCAGACTCCAGTTAGAAAATCAGAGTCCGGATACAACCCCTGTGCATTGTTTTAAACTCTTCATACCCTTGACACTCCTGTCTATTCAACCCACTCCATCCCGCCTTGCTGCCCACTCCATCCAACCTTGCTACCCACTCCATCCCGCCCTGCTACCCAGTCCATCCCGCCTTGCTACCCACTCCATCCCACCCTGCTACCCACTCCATCCCACCTTGCTACCCACTCCATCCCACCTTGTACCCACTCCATCCCACCTTGCTACCCACTCCATCCCGCCCTGCTACCCAGTCCATCACACCTTGCTACCCACTCCATCCCGCCTTGCTACCCACTCCATCCCACCCTGCTACCCACTCCATCCCACCTTGCTACCCACTCCATCCCACTCTGCTACCCACTCCATCCCACCTTGCTACCCACTCCATCCGACCTTGCTACCCACTCCATCCCACCTTGCTACCCACTCAATCCCGCCTTGCTACCCACTCCATCCCACCTCGCTACCCACTCCGATTCAGGCCTCTTCTTGTAGGACGGCGATGAGCTCCTGGAAACTGTCGGCAAACCACTTGGCCCCCTCCTGCACCTTGGCTCGCACCTTGTTGCCACCGAAGCCGATGAAGGCGTCCTGGAGGACAGACAGTGGAGGACGAGAAGGTGGCAAAGTGAGGGGGGGGAGGAAAGAGACCCACACAAATAGGTACCGGTTATTGACCCATCGGATTAAAGAGAACTTGTGCGACAATCCTTAGCTGATGATGATGATGAGAGGGTATTGCTGAGTGGGGCATATGGTGAGGTAGTGGATAAGCCTTACCGCAGGCGGGCATGCTTCCAGGTCCGTGGCCCCGTCGCCAATCATCACCACGTTCTCGTAGTCGTGCTCGTCCTTCAGGTCTCCGACCACTTTGGGCTTGCCGCCCGCCGCGCACGTGGGCTGCTCCTCGCAGAACCCGGCGTAGTCACCTGCCCAGGAGCCACAGGTGTAGCAACAAAACACACAAGCCCAATGAGTGAGGATCTCATCCTTTCTAAAAAGACAACCTGCTGGTCACACTAGAGGTGGCATGAGTCAGAATGATATCAGAAAAAGATCCTATTCCTGGATAATCAAGCCTCATGCTTAATTTTTTTTTTAAGTAGCCCATCGGGCTAGTAAATTGAGTTTTTTGCTAGCCCGCAGCAACTTTTACTAGCCCTGTATAATTAATATTGAATTTAACACAAGGTTATTAGGTCAAGTAAAACAAATGATTAGCTTCCACTTTCTTATCCCAGCCCGCAATGTTTTTTGCTGCCACACCGCTGTCTACGTTTTGCTAGTCCGCCGGGCTAGCAAAGTGGGTCATTTTACTAGCCCGCGGCCATTTTTACTAGACAATGACCGTCGCGCTAGTGCTAAGGTCGAGCCCTGATAATGGAAGGGTTTGCCGTCTGGTGTCAAGGAATCTCTTCTGTTCTCTTCTTCTTCTTTCATCTAAACAGTTAGAGGGTCTGACGTTTCGATCCTAGCAGGAACCTCCCTCAAAGGCAAAGTGACCACTTTTGAGATTTATGTACTGCAGGTCATTTTAGTCAGCGAGCAGTTTGCAACATTTTTTGGTGTATTTTCTTTAAATTGTAATTTAGATGAATACTTTCTTACACCTGGAATCAGTTTGAATTTGCAAATATGAATATTCTCTAATGGTATCAAAATTCATGTTATATTGTTTTGTTTTGTGCTTTGTAATTCTATATGGTAGTTGTATTTGTTCTCAGCCTTTTTGAGAGCCACTAGATTGTGATTTGGTTCGCTTCTTGGCAATCCGACAGGGGTGCTGTCTATTGTTTGTCTCTTTTGAATTTGTATTGGTTTTTCACTTGCATCAATGTTAAACAATCAAAATTAACGATTTGACTATTTTGGGAAGGGAACCATCTAAGGGCTGGATAGCTCAGATGGGAGACACTGGTACATTAATCAAGAGGTCTTGAGTTCAAGTCCCGGTTCCGTCAAAGTTTTCGTTGCCAATTTTTCAATTTATATCAATCTTCTGTAACTTGGGTTGTTATATCCCCTGTGAAATAATAAATGAAATGAAACGGAAACTTGTGCGGTCTGAACATGCTGAATATTCTGACTGCTTCTAACAACACTGCACTAAGTGAACACACTAGGAACACCAACTACACTCATGCTGCATCACACACCATCGGGAATGCGCACGAATCATTAAAGGCCTGCCTGAAAGTTATCGGTGCACTCCTTTTGCACTGTGACTAGACACTGTCCTTGCTGAGATGGCAAAAAAGCCGGCCGAGGAGGGATACCGTACCATTGAAGAAAAACTTGAGCTTGTTGGCAAAGATGTTCTCCTGGGGGATCTTGAGCGCCTTGGCCAGCTCCACCACCGTGCAGAAGAAGCCGCCAGTCACCAGGTAGACCACCGTGCCCCGCGACAGCAGCAGCTGGATCAACTCCCTGCGGGTCAAAGGTCAACCGAAGTACCAGTGAAGGTTTCTCCCGATGGCGGACGCAGCTCAGACATGCCGGCCGATGTTTGACTTTCCAGGGGACAATTTTGCATAGCCGCTTAAGCGAGAAAACCTGCTTAGCATGAAAGTCCTTCTTTGTTTTGTTAATAACATCCTTAACTACCCACCACTAGTTTCTAGCACATGACCTGAGTCCTGCACAATCCTTCAGTTGAAAGCCCCAAACCTGACACTCAGTCCAACAGTGTCTCCCTGGACACTTGGTACCTACTCCTTTTTGTGATAATGTATATTTTTACTACCAAGTGCCCTCCATCACATTGGGCCTTGTAACCTGGATCCTACATTTTCCTCAAGCAACAAAAAACTCTGCATGCCCTCAAACCTACAGAATCATCCTCCATCACATTGGGCCTTGTAACCTGTATCCTGCATTTTCTCACAGTGACAAAAACTCCACATGCCCTCAATCCTACAAATTCCTACTATGCATCAACTACCACATGCCCTCGATCCTACACATTCCTACACTAGGGCAATAGGATTCTGTAGGATTTGGGAAAGTAAGGGTTCTTTAATACCAGACTGCAAGCCATGACTTGATGCTTGCTGCATCAACTTGTATTCCACTCATGGGTGCTTAGCATAAAAAACAAGTGGAACTTTGGCTACCAAGCTAATTTTATTTAGCAAGGCTTTTCATGCTTAGGCAAATTTGTTTTACACTCAATGAGATTGGGCCAAGGTCTTGTCGGAGCCACACTCGTCAGGATGATTATTGGTATGAACTCCCAAAGTCTTACAATCCGTCGTGACTCAGGTCGTTACTAACTCACAGTGGATATCATTGTTCTCTGATTGTTTAGCGAGTTTTAGAAATGGCACTGGTGAAGGCCAACTGCACTAAAATAATTTCGCTGGTAAGGGGTTAAGAAGGCCCAAGGACTCGCCTGACTCCTGGTGTGAGGTAATCGGCAGGCGGGTGGTTGGCTATGAAGTTGCTGACTTGCTCCCTGGTCGGGTTGATGATGTCCAGTCTTGCCTTGAGGGTCTCCTTGTAGGTGATGCTGCCATCCATGGCCTTCTTTGTCCTGGGGGGGAAAAGGTGTGATGCAGGGCTCAAATTAAAAAAAAAATTAATGTACCTTAAATTTTTTGTTATTTTTTTTACAAGACTTCAGGTCTAGAAACTGAAGACCCCCAGAGGATTATCTTTCCCGCCTTCCCGCCTCAGCGATCTAGGCCCCTTACGATTATCCACCCCAGAGGATTATCTTTCCCACCTTCCCGCCTCAGCGACCACCAGCATATAAGCAGATCCACCACCGAGTGTCCGAGTCCAAGGCATTCTCCTGATGACGGCCAGAGCATACTGGTCGAAACGTCGAGTTACCACTCAGGTTCTTTTCAGAACCACACCTCTTCTTTAAGAGACCTTATACATGGTGTCACCGCAAACCTTCCTATATTGATTCACCCACCATGCAAAGCCTTAAGTCTTATTTATTTAACTGAAGACTATTAATGGACCTGAACTAATTTTACAACACCTGTGCCATAAATAAAAAAAATAAAAAAACAGTGAATAGATTATCTTGAGAACATGCTCTTTACTTGTACAAGTCAAAGTCGAAGTTATATTTGAGTGCCATTTTCTTCATGGTGCAAGAAACAAACAACACTAGACAGCCGGTCCAGTGCAGTCACACTCGGCACTAGACCGACGCTGAAATCAATAGACTCGGTCCACGGTCTAGCGGATATTTCGGGCCCTGTGTGATGCCATCTTGATTGCGAATTGTCAAGGAGGCGACATTGAAATGCCAGCACAGAGATGACAAGATGGAAGCACCATACTGTCACCTACGCCATTGCTGCCATCGAGAATTGTAACAATGTCATTGCGATATCATGAAAATGTTGTCACAATGTCATCTAAATGCCACCACGATGTTACAAAATTGTCATTGTTTGACACAGGTCAGATGTTATAGCTTGATCAGGGTCATCTCTCATCACTGAGATGGCATCACCGTAAGTTTGTCATTATCAGTCAGGGTCATCTCTCATCACTGAGATGGCGTCACCGTCAGTTTGTCATTGTCAATCAGGGTCATCTCTCATCACTGAGATGGCGTCACCTTCAGTTTGTCACTATCAGTCAGGGTCATCTCTCACCACTGAGATGGCGTCACCGTCAGCTTGTCACTATCAGTCAGGGTCATCTTTCATCACTGAGATGGCATCACCGTCAGCTTGTCACTATCAGTCAGGGTCATCTCTCATCACTGAGATGGCGTCCCCGTCAGTTTGTCATTGTCACTGTCAGTCAGGGTCATCTCACCACTGTGCCACCTCTTGGCCGACACCGCAGTGGGCGGCCAGCTCGTCTATGGCCTCTTCCACGCTGACAGTGCTGTCCACATCAAAGCAGACGGCATCCGCCCGCCTCCAGATCTCCTTGGTCTCCTCAAAGCTTGCCATGGCAAAAACTGAGGATGATGGAAAGGTACAGGCACCGTCATTAAGAGTACACCCAAGTTGCATCCAAATCTTCTTCTTCGTGCGCATGGGGCACAAAAAGAGATTATTTTACATGGATGTCATGGTGTCAACGTTACGGTGCTATACCTGCCTTTGACTGGCCGTTGACAGAACATGTACTTACATGTATATTTCCTCTCCGACTCTAGAGTCTATG
This sequence comes from Luidia sarsii, assembly GCA_949987565.1. Taxonomy (NCBI): domain Eukaryota; kingdom Metazoa; phylum Echinodermata; class Asteroidea; order Paxillosida; family Luidiidae; genus Luidia; species Luidia sarsii. The sequence goes on along the minus strand of OX465105.1, from coordinate 20,851,679 downwards.
CATGGTCTATGCTACTTGCTAGTGTGAGTAACTTGGACCCTACAACCAACCTTTGTAAATAAAATTGTAATTAAAAAAAACAACTAAGGGGGTCGATCCCATAAAAAAAAAAATTAAAAGGCAATTGTAGGGTCCAAGCTACCCCCAGAATTGTGAGGTTCTACGTCATCCGCTGCTCTCCCGACCGGAACCCCACAGATAACTAGGCTTTTTTCCCATAGGCTTCTGTGTAACGTTCACAGGTGCTGTGGCATAGGGATCAGCAGGTTCAGCATAACTCATAAAATACTGCTTCATTTGGCCCAAGATTTCTAGCAAATGTGGTTTACATACCACGCACCTGTGTGCAACTGTCCATTTGGCGAAAATGTGTCGATTTCCCCCAAAAAATGGGCGAAAACCTCCCGGTTTGGTCGCAAGATCCAAACGGCAGCCCCGCAACTGGCAGTCTGGTCCCCTGTACGTCTTCGCAGCAAGGCGCTATACCGTACTACAGGGACCAGACTGCCAGTTGCGGCGCTGCCGTTTGGATCTCGCGACCAAACCGGGAGGTTTTCGCCCATTTTTTTTTTGGAAATCGACATATTTTCGCCAAATGGACAGTTGCACACAGGTGCGTGGTATGTAAACCACATTTGCTAGAAATCTTGGGCCAAATGAAGCAGTATTTTATGAGTTATGCTGAACCTGCTGATCCCTATGCCACAGCACTTGTGAACGTTACACAGAAGCCTATGGGGAAAAGGCCTAGTTATCTGTGGGGTTCCGGTCGGGAGAGCAGCGGACGACGTAGAATCCCACAGTTCTGGGGGTAGGGTCCAAGCATGGTTACTACTCCATAGAGCTACATGTATAATTTTATAGTATTACTAATAAGTAATAATAATGAATACTAAATGCTACTACTACTACTAGTACTACACTACTAGTAGTAGTAGTACTACTACTACTACTAGCAGTATTAGTAGTAGTAGTAGTAGTAGTAGTAGATTAGTACTAACTACTAGTAGTACTAGTAGTACTACTACTAGTACTAGTACTACTAGTACTACTACTAGTACTAGTAATAGTAGTATTACTAGTACTTAGTAGTATCATGGAGTCTCTTCTTATTCCTCCATGGTAGTATTGAGTACTAGTACTGTAGAGTAGAAGTACTTCTACTACTACTTCTAGCTGAGTAGCTAGCTCCATGGTTACTTGTAGTTGTACCATCATCCATGGAGGATCTTCCTCCATGCTTGTACCATGATCATGGAGGTAGCTTGTACTCGGACCAGTTCGGACCATGCTCGGACTCGGAGTCTTGGCAATTAGTTTACCCACTGGTGAATTCTAAACAGGTACAGTGACCACATCGGTGTCCGATTACCAAGGTAACATAACCCAGATTCCACACTAGTCTATACATTTCCTTCCTCCATGGTCTATAGTTAGAAGCCATGTTACTGTTCGTGTTAATGTTAGCAGTAGTTACGCCACAAAGTGACTAACTCAACTGAGTAGTGTGTATATTGCTGTTACTTTTGTTAACTAGTGTTACAGTAATCCAGTATTTAAAGACGTAATGTATAACGAAATGTCGAAAGGCAGTTTTCCTTTTCGTTATCAATATTATCAGCCAGACTCAGCCTACCTTGAATGAGGTTATCGTTTAATAATTGCGTGGATTGTAGGCCAAACACGTGGATCTCAGTCCGCTTAGATCGGTCAGCTGGACCGGCACAGGGGGAAGTCAATTATGCAACCAACTACCTCAGTACCCGCACCTTTCTTTTCGGTAATGTATGTTGGAGCAACTCTCTGCCGAGATATGAATATGCATCAGGTATTGACGTCCCTGCACACCCACCGTACATACATGTACTGTACACTGACCGTACCACTCCGTGTTGTGGAGCAACCCTGTGAAGAGTCGGCGCTCTTCTCAGCCGAGAATAGAGCTAGCTCTATGGGGTACAAAGGGTTAGGGTTAGGGTTAGTGGCGCATGCGCAGATCTATGTTCGTACTAGAGTAATATTTCTTCACATTGATAACCATGGCTAGAAGACCACTCGATTCTAGCCCATATAATAAAAAAAAAAAAATTATAAGCGAGGCGCGACCTATAAGTTATTAAGTTAAAGGGTCGGAGGTGAGAGCGCCACCCGTCGTGTTTGGGGTTCACGACTTAATACGTCCCCCGCCTTTTCAAAAAGGAATCCGTGCATTAATTGTGCATTTGCTCGAAAAATGAAAGATAAAGAACAAAGTATTCAGAGTCGCTTTGATTTTTAGATAAAGGCCCTATCTATTAAGCCATTATTTTTTTTCCAAACAACGTCAAGCCCACTAAGTTCTGCCGTTTACCACTTTGCTATCCCAGGGTTGCCAAAGCAGACACATACAGTACATGTACATAAAAGTACATGTACATAATGCACCGCAAACTTGATCTGCCGCCCTCTGTTTGTCACAAATTCCATGCACGCTTACGTGCGGTGAATGCACGGAGGAATGCACCGCAAACTTGATCTGCCGCCCTCTGTTGGTCGTAATTTCACCTGTCATGGCCGACTAGCAACGGAAAGCTTTCCGACTGCGCGGTGAGTTCAATCATGCAATTATTTTCTTCCTCCAGTTTGTTACAAATTCATTTAGCGGGCGAGTGCATTTAATTCATATTTATATTCTGCTTGGATAGGATATCTATTGCCTTTTTGTATTGGTAGATAGCCTATGGTAGTACTAGCCTGAGATGTTGTGCACAGCCGACAGCGTTTATACTGCTAAAAGTAAAACTAAAAGTAAACGCAGTGGCTGTTGTTACGGCAGTCGTCCGTGTGGTTCCCTGACTTGATTCCCTTCGTCAGCATTGCAGGTTGGCTGAACCAGTCTATTAGCTGATAGTCTGGTTCCAAGAGCTAAACATCCTGACAAATACTGTGAAGTCAGGGAACCACATGGACGACTGCCGTAACAACAGCCACTGCGAAAAGCAAAATTCCGTTTGTTTTCGTATGTAAATTTATTAATATAATTAATTGGGTTCAATAAACCTTGAACATTGAAATTTACATTGACTGTCATTGGTTGCATACCACAGCTGTGTTGATGAACAAGATGGATCATATTCATGGATGCTATTCTTTGACCTCGACCAATGTTGTGTATCCTCCAATAACCGGTTTTCGACGATATAAGGACTTTTCTTCAAACTGAACAATGTGGACGAAAGTATCACACTAAAAGAGGTCCCAGTCACTTTGTCCACACCACAGACTATTAGAATAATCATAGAGAAGGTTGATCAAGCCTGTCACTTCCGTAAGATTACCCGGTTTTGTTGACGTCCGCGGCGCACCGCGCAGTAAGCATCATCACCTATTTTCGTCAGTGGTGTTTAGTTAGGTGTCCCAGTGTAGCCAAACGCAAAATAAATTCTTAAATTAACTCAAAATGCTGTGTGGTACTATTAAATTCTTCCCTGTATGTTTTTTTGTGTTCATCTTTGTTTTTGTTTTTCCATACTGCTTCTAACACTTTCCTCAAATCATTCATAATTTATGCTTAAAACGTATTGACTATTGGTGTTGTTGATGTCTTCTTTTGTGACGTTTAAAAAAAACTCCACAATCCTCTTTCTCACTGCTTCTTCAGTTATAACCTTTCCAAATTTCACTCAAGAGACACATTTCCTCCTTCTTGGTACTTTCTCTAGCTGCTCTTTGATTTTTTTCATTTTTTTAAAAAGCCTATTGGGCCATGTTACTTTTTGTCTTTAAAGAATAATAAAAAAAAATATTTAAAAAATTATATAAGCGAGACGCCCTATAGTAGCCTCCATAGTTTTTACCCAGAACGGACTGCCTCAAGTTGCGTGATATATTTTTTTTCTACGGATGTTGGGGTTTGTTATGGTCAACTCAGATTTTTTTTAGGACCAACAATAAAGAAAACTGGAGCTTCGAAGCAACTGCCAATTTTGTACCTAGGAAAATAGACCCCTAAAGAGCAACTTTTTGAATAACACGAGTTTGGCCTACTGGAAAAGCCTTAAATTTCCACATTTTCGGTGACGGACAAGAGCAGGAAACCAACTGTAAGATATGAAGTCTGAGATCGTTATACGGAGTTGTTTTCATAGTGCGATGTGAGTTAGAAGGCTAAGCGACGAAAACGTGTAGCGTCGAAAACGGGGGTTCCCACGATACTGTTATCCCTTGAACTGTGAAGTTGAAAACGTTGCCTGGTTTTCTGGAAAGTGATTTTATTTAATTAATTCAAAGTTTTAGGCTTTTTAATTTGAATTTTTAATTTCATTGCTGCATAAATTGAATTTTTTAAGTCCCTTAACTGCATATTTTCCTGTCTTGTTTTTGGTCTCATTTCAAATTCCAGATCTGGAGGGCGAAAAAGGTTCACTCCTTTGAACTTCATCACACACAGACTGGAGATGACGTGGACTTTTGATTGTGATGATGGTAACACGTACTCGTAGCATTGGGTTCTGGATGACGCCATGCCTGTAAGTGTTAAAGGGTACCTGAAATAGAAAATTCTAATATCGAGAAAACTATTGGAAGACTTAATAAAGGCTAAACTAGTTCATAAACTCAACACTTTTAATGTCTATCCTGTAAATAGCGACCGTAAAAGGAAAACAAAATCTTTAGCGCGCCCCGCCCACCAAAAAAAACTCTTTTGTGCGCGGGCCAAAGAGAAGGTGATGACGTCGTCGGCAGTGCAATGTTGCATGATTGACTGCACACACACACGTAAAGTGATGTATAGTATACGCACGCGCGTGTACACAACAAAAACATGACACACGTAGCAATTTTTCGGGTTGAAAAGTGGGGGGCAGTTTTCTGTCGAGAATCTTGCTGTTTTCTCAAAAATATGATTGAGTTTGAAAATCAAACTGACACATGGAAGTTCATACCCACTCTGATCGATTACACATCATATTCCTTTTTTATTTCAGGTACCCCTTAAGCATCTCAAGAAGCTATATTTTTCCTGAAAAAAAAAGATAAAAAAAAATCAAGCACTAGTTGAATGTACAGACTGATACAATGTGGACCATCTCACTTTCAAGATTATTGCCTGTCATATTTGAAACAGTTTATCTTCCGGATCTTCGATTTCTTTGCTATCATTCTATTCCATGGGGAGGCTGCAATCCCTTTTTCCAAAAAAAGGCCACAAGGCCTCCATCGGGCCAGGACCTTTCTGAAAGGCGCCTTAAGTGCAAAAGTCTTGCTTGGAAGTTGGATTTAAATAAGGGTCTTTCTAAGTTTCTGCCTAAAAGTTGAGAAAGGTCCTGCTAGGTTCGAAACTTCAGGCCCTCTATTTTTGTTATTCGCTTTTTGGTCATTTTAGTCAGTGAGAAGTTTTGCAACATTTTGACATACTACGGTGGTCTTCTAAGTTTGTTTTTTTAATAACATTTGCTTTCTGGGACATTTAAGTCAGTGAGCCATTTGCATAATTGAGGTGTCATTTTTTTTCTTTCTCATTTAACTGTTGCAACTGTCGCAGGTTACAACGCCAGCCCCTACTGAGTTGCTCCTCCCAGTTCCCGTCATCGCCGTCATAGCCATAGGAGGTTATCTCCTCCTCATTGTCATCCTGATTGTTGCCCGCCAATTCCTTGTGGTACGGTCACCCTAGCATGCTCTTCAGAATCCTATAGCACACAACACACCCAGTAGGGGCCGCCCTCATCCTGTGGTCCAGGAAGACACTTGAAAATATAAAACCCCATAGATGGTCAGCGTCTATTAGAAATGCAGTCAGTATATTGTAATTCCATGGGGATCCTGACTAGCGTCAAACTATGGGCAGAAGTAAAGAGCACTTCCATACACTTGTATTCGTGTGGCATGACACTCGCTTAAGTTTGCCAATGGTTCTATGATGCTATGCTGTAACTCTCGCACACACTTATGTTTTTTTTTTTATACATGGTGCATGGTGGCGCTCTTTACTTCCGCCCATAAAGTCATAGTCATATACAATGTACATGTAGTCATAGCTCAGGTATAGCTTCAGCACTGAAGCAAAACATTGAGACGGAAATATGTCTCTTCGTGAGCTCAGCTAAGTTAAAAAAAAAAAACTTCTTTCTTTTATGCATTTGAAAAATTACAACATTTATTGGGCCTGAAGTTTCGATCCTAGCAGGACCTTTTTCTCTGAAAAATTAGTTTAAAACAAAAATTATTTATACTTTTTATTGATACTATTTATACCGTAATCCACAGTCCACAGTCTTAACCACTTCGCGCCGGGGGGTTTTTCAGCGCCGATGACCGCCATACGGGGGTTTTTGAACAATGCATCATTTTAAAATCTTGCTAAAACAATCGGAACAATATATTTCTGTGAAATAAATCAATAAGGGTATACTATGGGTACAAGAGAGTAAGACCTGGCACAATTCGGACGTCGTTGTGGCCTTTGTCAAGAGATTATTTGTTCGAAAAAGGGCCCTTTGTGCGTCGTCAATGGACCGTAACGGACGTGTGTGTGTGGGTGCGTGTACGCTGCTGACAATCCCTGACCGCAGACTCTAGCCTCCACCCCAGGCAGTCAAATCTTCGAGTTGGTCGGCCACAAACGAGCGTACAGATTACGGTAAAGAATGTGGGGGGAATTCCAATGCCAGACCGACGACCGTTGGGCTGTGTGGCATGCAAAGACAATGTGCACCGCGTGCTTTCAGCTGCAGCGCGGTATCCCTCGATCCTCCACAGTAAAAGTCCCACAATTGCACAATTACTGCTTCTAATCTTGCAATTCATGTGGCAACGTGCGTCAAAAAGGGTCTTTGTACTGATTCATATTGCTTTGTTCTTAGCTGAAAAGAGTCTTTGTTTAGAATGTGGACAATAGTGGTGCCCGGATTCGGAGGGCCCCGTTGCAAAGGCAATCCAATTGACCTCCGGATTCGGAGGTCCCGGCGCGAAGTGGTTAAGGACTTGAATTTCTGCCTTTTTTGTCACGTTTGAGTGAAGAATGGGCATTCTTTTTTGAAAATCTGCATGCCAGAAATATTGACAGTATGAAGTCTTGCGCTTTCACCAGCATCGTCGTCCGCTAGCTTCTGATTACACTGATCTAACACTTATGACTGAAGTCAACCTCTATCCCAAAATGCTGCAGGCTCGGGGTGCCTGCGTAGCCTGTGCCCCGTGCGGGAAGGAGGATGGCAGCCTGCAGTGCTGTGACTGCTGGATCTCCTGCGCTGAGGCCTGCAACTGTTGTGCCTACCCCAACGTCAAGTCCTGTATGGACTCACTCTGTGGACCACCTGACAATGTGAGTCAGCTGTCTGCAAGACAGAGACTGTTACAGAGAGGGAGGGAGGGAGGGAGAGGGAGGCGGAGAGAGGCAGACAGAGGCAGACAGAGACAGAATGACAGGCAGACCCACAGACACAGGAAGGTGTAGAGAGGGATACAGACAGGGGACAAAGAGGTACTGGGAGACAGATGCAGAGATATAGAGACAGTCAGACAGAGGGACAGAGAGAGTGGGACAATAGGGAAAAAGTCAGACAGAGGGACAGAGTGAGTGGGACAATAGGGAAAATGTAGAGTAGTGCGAATGGGTTTGACAGATGTGAGCAGGGGAGAGAGTGATCTGGGAGTGCTAGATCGTAGGCTATAATTTTTTCCCCAGGAGCTTTTCTGTTGGCCAGTTGTACCACTGATCTCCACAGTCTCAGGTTACACATTTGCCAGTTTGAGTGACCACGGGCAACCGCAGGCCCTCGGTATTCACTCAGTGCATGATCAAAGGGAGTAACTCGGTCCACTGAGTCGCCTGCACAATGCGCAGTATGCAGAGTTCATGTTTCTGTCACTGTCGTCTTGTGTGTCGGGCCTTTCCTTCCCCTGACTGTGTCTGTGTATGTCCTTGTCGCTTTGCCTTTTGAGAAAGGTCCTGCTAGGATCGAAACGTCAGGCAGGCCCTCTAAACTGTTGAGTCTTGTGTTCGTTTTCTGCAGCGGTGCAGCATGACGAGGTGCGTGTCCTGCCAGGCGTGCCAGAGCGACACCTGCTGCGGCAACGAGGCATCGGGATGTGAGGTGAGTGCCACCTGCCGTGGAGGCGGTCCGGACTGCGGTCCGCGAACGCCGGGGCGCTTGGTATTGGAAGGCGGGGTCGGCCTTGCTGAGCATACTTCCCACTGGCCGGGGAGTCTGCCATCGCTCCCTGCTGTGCAGGAACAGAAAACCAATCCATCATGCCGTAACCGATACAAGACTCGCTGGTGCATTGACACAAATTTAACACAAAATAATGAATCCCATTGCCAAAGTAAAGCCAAGTGCCGCTACATCCCACTTCTTAGGCCAAGTAAAAAAAATAATTAGTTTCTCATCCTTAATTTTTTTTTTTTCCTTTTCCTTTACCCTAAAGACGGATAGTCGAATTTCCAGTCGTTTTTAAGTACGGTACGATATGTAGGTTGTGCATGTGCAAGGCTCATTGTCTTGTTAACGTTTTAAAAAAAAAACCGGAATTGTTTTGATGCAGTGGCAAAAAAAACATGCGGGTGGGGATGAGAAGCTAATAAATGTTTTTTACTTGGCCTTATGTCCTGGTGTCCCAATCCTGCTGCACGCTGATCACTGAAAAGAGGAAGAGATCACAGTGGTTGATCTTTGCAGCACTGAAGGTTTTGCTTGTGAAGTTGATAGCGTGGATGCGTAGAACACAAACAGCTGGAGTCATGTACATGTACTACAGTCATGACAACTGCCTCAGCATTGTTGCTATGGAGGGCAGGACTTAATGGGTTGACCCACTACCCTATTCAGAGTGTAAATAGATAGTCATTCAGTGTACCACAGTGCCTGCATTCAGCTGACTGAAACCAGGGACTGTGTGGATGCAATGACCCTATTCAGAGTACACATGGTGGGCCATTCAGTGAACCACAGTGCCTTCATTCAGCTGACTGATACAAGGGACTGTGGATGCAATGACGCTATACAGAGTGCACACAGTGGGCCATTCAGTGAACCACAGTGCCTGCATTCAGCTGACTGATACCAGGGACTGTGTGGATGCAATAACCCCATTCAGAGTGCACACAGTGGGCCATTCAGTGAACCACAGTGCCTGTATTCAGCTGACTGATACATGTTCCAGGGACTGTGTGGATGCAATGACGCTATACAGAGTGCACACAGTGGGCCATTCAGTGAACCACAGTGCCTGCATTCAGCTGACTGATACCAGGGACTGTGTGGATGCAATGACCCTATTCACAGTGTACACAGTGGGCCATTCAGTGTACCGCAGTGCCTGCATTCAGCTGACTGATACCAGGGACTGTGTGGATGCAATGACCCTATTCAGAGTGTACACAGTGGGCCATTCAGTGAACCACAGTGCCTGCATTCAGCTGACTGATACAGGGGACACCTAGCTACTAGCTAGTAGTCAAGAGTAGAGACAATGGACCTTTCCCATGAAAAATGCAAATAAGAGCTGGCGCATGCGCTTTAATAAATTGGTGGGCAAACGAGTTCGCGTTGCGTGCAGGTTTGGAAATACGCGCGCAGGAGACGCTGAATAGCCAATGACCGCACACCAAACTGTTAGTGAGAAGGAACGCGCGCACGCCCGTGGAAAACTATGATTGGTTGGCAGCCGGCTTGCCCACCAATTTAGTTAAGCGCATGCGCTAGGTCTAATTTGCATATTTCATGGGAAAGGTCCATTGTGTCTACTCTTGATATGAAGTGCTTAATTAATATCTCAATGTTGCTCTTGTCCTCTAAAATCAAACTCATCAACAATCAATATATTTGCTAATTCAGATCTTAAAGCCACATGCAACCTGATGTTAATGCACTTACAATGTAATGAGAAATGCTACTTTGATGAATTTATTTTTTGTGCCAGATAAAATTTGGCTGAGTATTCTTCACCACCAATATCAGCACGTACACATTTGGTTGGTAAAACTGTTGTGTTTTTTTTTTTTTTTTTTTTTTTTGGGGGGGGGGTAATTTTTGGTGAGGCGTGGGGCTGAAATGGAAATAACTGGAAATTAATCCGAATGGTGTCGGGCGCATTCGTTTCTTCATCCTTCCTGAAATGATCATTCTCTATCCTCCACACCATCGGGCACTTGGATCTTTCCTTTGGAATCTGGATCTTTGCCTCGGCTCTGTGTAGAACTACATAGAACTACATTTCGTTCACCCACTCACGGTTGCACACAAAAAAAATCCCACCAAGGGCACACTGAATGTGACTGTGAGTCATTGACTTGCCAGGGAGGCCCACTCCTGATGGCTGGATAGCTCAGAGGGGGCGGAGCTCTGATACCTCGGGTACAAATCCTGGATCAGTGCAAACATTTCCTTTCGCTCTTTTTGCTCTTCAATTAATCAACTAATTTGCCCATGAAGCCAATCTAATACTAGTCCCTTCTCGCCCCGCCTATCTGCCTAACTCTTCCTAACCCCCTCCCGCCTCTTCTCCGGAATGTATCTCTTTATTCGTTTGTAGTTGTGTAGTGGTGGGTCGGGAAACTGTATTTCCTGCAGTGATCTAAGTTGTGAAGTGAGTATGATTTCTGTTCACGGGTTCTTGTTGTCCTTCATCTTTTTTCACCGGTTCCCCGCCAGCCAGCTGTCTCCCCGTGCCTTGTGCTCATGGCAAAAGACCCACTAGTGTGCTCGCTGTCAATCCATCCCGCTTGCAGACCCACCCCCCCCCATGGGATTTGCATTGATTGAGCCCATACCGGGTCTCTCCATCGAGTCGCTCCATTTGGGCATTCTGAGCAACTGAGAGGCTCTTATGTGTCATTCCTAGCAGGACCTCTTTCAAAAGCATAATGACTTGGGGGAAAAAAACGGATAACAAGGGGGAGAAGTTATAATGTATGGATGCTAGAAAGAATGCACAAAGGAAAGTAGATAGACAGACTTGGATGAGATCAAAGGATATCTCTTACTTATCCATTTCTGTCATAGATATAACATGATGTTTGCATCGAGGGATAATGTAAAATTCAATGAGGGTTTGCACTACTCGATGTAATAAGCACTAAATGCTCTGTGCTTTGCCTGATTGCCTGCTGAACAAAATTCGGGCAGCTCGGGCAGGCAATCGGGCAAAGCACTGAACACTCATTGAAGTTTCCATTGCTGAACTTGTCATTTGCCTTTGAGAAAGATCCTGCTAGAATGGAAGTGCCAGGCCTCATACCGTACATGTTTAAGGTTGGCATTTTGGTCATTTAAGTCAGTAATGATTTTGCAATAGTTTGGTATCAATGTTGGCTTCATTGAAATCATGTTTGCTTTTCTACCACACCACAGTGCATATCAAGACTGCTGTCTGATAAAAAACAAATTGAAAATCTACTTCAGATTTTCAGCAGACCTCAATATTCTTATATTGCCCAAGATTGCCACAACATTAATTTGGCACTGGTTTGTTCAGATTAGCTTTTAACTGAATATACAATGTACATACAGCTTTAGTGTCGTGCATTTGATAACTGTTACTAGGAATCAAAATCCTACTCTTTTTATCTTCATTTTGGAAAGGCATTGGACGTAACATGAAAGGTTCATGGGCCAAAGTTTCATCTTACACAAAAAGGGCTTCCATGACATAATTCCATGCTCATAGTCAGTATACTTACATGCTTATCATGCAAAGGGCGAGGTCCTGTACTTCTTTCTTCTTTTGGTAAATAAAAAAATGGTGCTATTTCCATCTGGTACACAGGGGACCAGACCATTTGCTGTCATCCACAATTTGTCATGAAGTCATCGAGTTCACCACATGCCATGGTTCACTAACATGCTAATGTGCCTCATATGTAGCCTGAGAAATCATCTCTTTACGTGTCTGAAGTATATCAAATGGCTGTGGACGGACTATGCACTCTCTCCAGTTGGGTTTCACTTCAGATTCAGGTCCTTGTGATATAGTGAGTGGAGATCCAGATCTATGCCAGGCAGACAACTTGTGGCTTTAGGTTCATACCCATTCTTGACCATGTTTGACTGAGGGCCAGGCTGGCTTTGGTTCCATATTTCAAGGTAGAAACACATTACCCTCACCTGGAGTGGCCTTGAGCCCTCTGACAGGCTAGCTGCTGACACAAGCACTCAATCACAAACCCAAATACACCTCTGCTTAATCTGTAGCCCTTGCTAGCGGGAATCTCTATTCCCCTTTTAGTGATTCTCAACTTGAACTAATGATCAATCCAGTTCACTCCTCTCCCCACAATTACCCAACTACTAACCTGCTGTACCCATTTACTAACACAGCTTACCCTTCCCTTAACCCATCTTACCCTCACTGATCCTTCTTTCCCTGTCACTAAAACATCTTACCCCTTACTCATCCTACCCCTCACTAAACCCATTTTGTACCTACTTACCCATACATATATCTCTCTTACTGACCCATCTTACCCCTTACCAGTTCATCTTACCCTTTCTTACCAGCCCACCTTACCCCTACTAACCCATCTTTCCCCATACTTACTCATGTAATACTCACTGCTAACACATCTTACCTTCTTACCCCTCAACAAACTCATCTTGTCTCCCAATAACCCATTTTACCTCCCACTAACCCATCTTACCCCCTAGTAACCTATTTTACCCCAGTTAACCCAAATGCCCCCCCTACTTCTCTTACCGGTACCCATCTTACCCCAGTTTGTCCATCTTACCCCCACTAACACATCTTATCCCCACTTACCTTTTTTACCCCCTCACTAATCCATCTAAGCGCCCAACCAACCCACCCTACCCCTCATTACCCATCCTACCCTCGACCCGGTAGCCTGCCTACAACCCCCACCCCTACTAACCCTACTAACCCACTTTCCTCCCCTCACTAACCCATCGTTCCCTTTTACTAACCAACCCCACCCCCCTCTCCCACCCAGTCCTGTTGCTCTTGTGACTCCTGTTGCGGGGGTTCCTCCGATCCCTGTTGCGGGGGTCCCTCCGATCCCTGTTGCGGGGGTCCCTCTGATCCCTGTTGCGGGGGTGAGGATGTGTGCTCCTGTCCGACCTGTGAAGTGAGTATGGGCTCTTTCCTGTCTCTCGCACCCCTGCGGGCCTTCTCTTGGCCCTCCAGCTCGCACCCCTGGACCTCTGCTCCTCATCTGGTCTGTCTCGCTGTGCGGTCGCCGGTCCGGCTTGTTTCCCATTTCGCCAAGGGGTGGCCGGGAGTCTTTCGGGGAAAATCTCTTCTTCAGCTTTGGTGTTCTCATCTTCTTTTGCTTCATCTAATTTATGATAGTGCTACTCATGGTACCAGTTGCCTCGTTGTCGACATTCTCTCGCTTTTCTATCCTGGCCACGAGGAGAAATCCAGTGAAGTAGGAAAAACCACACAATGACATTATTATTCAGTCATGGTCATACTTTTCAATTGACCTTATGATCTACTCCCATTCTCTATTCAGGCGCTCATCCTAATCTCAGTCTTAAAAGAACAATTCTTCTATCATCACAGCACCCATGTGAAGAATCTATCATTTCATGAGAGGAAATTGATTTGTTGATATTTTTCATGACGTTTTATTGGTCCAACAGGAAATCAGATTAATAATATTTTCAATATTATATTTATAATTTTTTATGTATTTAAACAAAAAGTTTTTAGCAAGTACATTAATTGAATGATGACTTGGTTATCTCTTTCAAGAGATCTTTTTGTCTTCTGGCTATTTTCCATTCTATTTGACTTTCCTTTTCTGAATGTTCACATGTGTTCAGTGATCACCGCTGTACTGTGTATAGTAATTAACCTGTTTGTTAAATGTATACGAGTTAGAACTTTCGTCTACTTTAGAGTTAAGACATAATACAAGTTACAACTATCGTGTAAAGGGATAACACAACATTGGTTGAGGTCAAAGAATAGCATCCATACGTTGTATGATCCAACACATGCATGAAATAGCACACCTGTGAAAACTTAAGCTCAATCCGCCAACCGAGTCTTGAGAAAATAGCTTCATTTGTTTCACGAAAATGCAGCATTCAACAAATTGTTTCGGAAAATCTTTTAGATCTTTTAGATCAATTTCTTTACTCTTTTCTCCCAAAATACAGCATTTTAGGCAGAAATATTTCAGTGCGAGGTTTCTACCATAACCATCTTCAAACTGTATAAGTTTCATGTAAATCTGTGAACATTTCTGTTTTTCGATCTTACCAATGTTGTGTAGGGGCTTTAAGGGTTAACACAAAACCGTCATTCTGGATCTCTGTAATCTTTCTTCTTATAGGGTCAAGGTTTTGGAATTCCTAAATTAATGTGTGCGACCAGTGGAAAAACAACCCTAACCTTATGTTGGACTAATTATGCGTATTTTCATATTGCTGGACAACATCTTCTCTGTCATGCTCTAAGGAAAGCTTCAGGTTTGAAACCATGCCAAAAACATGAAACACACGCCCCTTCATTGCCAACCCTTCCTCCTTGTGTGCCAGGTGCCAGGTATCAGGGCTTGAATTTCACGAAAAAAAGGTCTAGCAACTGAAGGACCTTACTGGACCAGAACAATCTTTACAATATCTGAATGACTGAATGTCATTTTGTTCATGGTGCAAGAAAAAAAAACCCACTCTAGACAGCCGGTCAAGTGCGGTCACACTCAGCACTAGACCGACGCCAAAAATCACTAGACTCGGTCCACGGTCCAGTGGATATTTCAAGCCCTGGGTGTACTGGTACATAATAATTATGCTGTATGACATGCTTGTCCTAGCAGATTCCCTCTCCAGGAAATATATGTATCGTGTTCGATTCTGGTATGCTCTATTCATGACATTTATGAAGCCAACTAACTGTATCTTAATCACATTTTCCATTTTGTGGTGGCATTTTAACATGCTTCATATTTTTCCCCTGCTTAGTTTGTCAGAAACCCATCAAGTTCCATTTGTGAAAATTGCCAACAGTCAAATTTGCTTCAAACAGTACACACTGTGTGCGCGCCGTACATCCCATTGCTAGGCCAAGCAGATCAACTCTCTAAAAGACATTTGTGTACTCAGTGTCATCCGTCCTATTCATCACATTATTATATACAAAGCCAACTACCTATCCCAAATCATTCTCCCGTTTGTCATGGCATATAAATAACATGCTTAAGACTCATGCGTTCCCGGCAGTTTGTCTGAAACCCTCCTGGTTCCATTTGTGAAAATAAATCGCCAAATGGATCATCTTGATCTTGCCTTGATATAATTTAGATAAGATTTGAATGTTTGCTTGGTGGAAGTACAAAGGTGGAAGGTTTGCGGTGAGTGACACCGTGTACATCATCTCTTGGCCAGTAACTCAGTCATATGTTTTGGGCAGTGTGTGTGCTCTGCCCGTCGCCATGAGACAGATGACAGGCAGAGTACACACTGCCTGAAATATTCAGATGATTTACGTGGTGCACAAGAGATGATGCACGCTGTACATGGTGTCACCACAAACCTTCCACCTCAATATCATTTATTCATGCCATTGCCTTCATTAAAACACCGATGATAGCTGGAAATCCAGCAGTCTCCTGACAACGGGCAGACTACACAAAATGTTGATTTACCATCTCTTTTCAGAGCCACACTCCTTCTTCAAAAGAGAAGTGCTGCATGGTGTCACCGCAAACCTCCCACTTAGTATTTCCGCCATGCAAACCTTCAAGTCTTAACTCCAGAAGATGTGTTCGTAACTTGATGTTGCCTTATTTCTTCCCCTGCCTATGCCCGGCGTCCCCACCCCCCCATCCCGCCTTTCCTTCCAGTGTGCCGGCTGTGACTGTGCCTGTCAAGCCCCTGAGTGTGACACCATTGATTGCTTCTGCTTCAAAGTCAACCTGCACAACTGAGCCCGGGCGTCGTCGCCGTGGCAATGCATCGGCGTATTCCATCCCTCCCGATTTTACCATGGCAACAACAATGTGTGTGGTTTATTTTTAATTCAATGGAGGAAGCAGTGACCGGGTGCCATTGTATGCGCAGCCTGAAATGTAAATAAAATGTGAAATATTAATTATTTTGAAACAAAGTCATGTGGGTGCTCAAAATAATGTGCATATTCATAGTTATTTTTTCTTATTGAATCAAACTGGGCCCAATGTCATGAAACCTGCGTGTTGTATGATATCACCAGCCAATGGGACTGTTTCTTATGCCACAGCATTTAAAGGGATAACACAACATTGGTCGAGATCAAAGAATAGCATCCATACATTTTTTCTGATCCAACATATGCATGAAATAGCACACTTGTGAAAATTTCAACTCAAACCGCCAACTGAGTCTCGAAAAAATAGTGAAAACTGCTTATTTGTTTAAAAAAAATGCAGCATTCAACGTAACGTTCCCAAAAATTGTTTAGATCTAGAGGGTGAGACGTAAACAAGTCAGAAATATTTCAGTGCTAGTTTTCTACCATGACCATCTTCAAATAAGTTTCATGTAGATCTGTGAACTTTTCTGTTTTTCGATCTTACCAATGTTGTGTAGGGACTTTAAGCCAATGCCATAAATAAAGCTATAGGGACTGACATTAACGTCCTACCTAGATTCAAAAAGGTTCTGTTGAGGATGTCACAACATCCTTCTTGGATCAAAACGTCAGACCCTCTCGGGCTCTGTCTACAGTGTTGTGAAATGTCTATATTTTTGGATCAGTGAAATTAGTAAGCAAACAAACCAAGGAAAAACTGACTGGTGAGTGGTGACTTGAACAAATTGTAAAATTGGTAAAGAAAACTTTGACTGGACCGGGACTTGAACCTGAGACCTCTGCATTAACGTACCAGTGCTCTTCCCATCTGAGCTATCCAGTCCTTAGATGGTGCCCTTCCTAAATAGTCAGCTAGTCTTTGCCGGGGTAGGGGACGCCAGATGCAGTCGTTTACAATCAAACCATTGAACCATCAAACCAAATACATTGTAGTTGGTGCAAATAAATGTTTTAATTCCAGACCAAACAACCTCTTTAGCTGAGTCTCATAGATGTATGTACAATTTGCAGTCACCTTTTTAGTTCTATTGTTGTGATTTATTTGTGATAACTTTATTTTCAGAAATTGATCGAAGTTATCTTTTTTTACTACACATTATATCTAGTACTTGTACCAAAGAGCAGGATGGGATTACATCTTCATTGTGGTTGGTGCTTGAAGAATTGAACACATACTCGGCATAAAAAATGTAATTTTCTAAAGGCCAGGTTTTTCTTTGAGAAAGAATCTGCTAGGTGCAAACCATTAGGGCCTCTCACAGGTAGCAGGTATTTTGTAGCAAACATTTGTGATCAAAGCTGCTTCGTACTGTTAAAGTAGAACTTTAATGGGCCCATTTTTCCTGCAGCTAAGTGCCGGTAATACATGCCCTCGAACAAAGGATTGGAAGCATTCATGTGACAATATTATTTTTTCTCTTCACAGGAATAGAATTTTTCATCCATTTCTGAATATTCATAATACGTATTGATAAATTGATATCAAATAAAATCAGACTAGAAGGGAATATAATTTCAGGCCTCTTGTTCGTCATAAAAGCATTCTACAATCTTTGCTGTATGCTGCGATATTATACCCATTTTCATTCTGATGGAAATTACATGTAGTCGTAAAGTTCAGGGATCACAGAAAGTGATTTTTGTCTCAAACTAAGGACAACTTTACAGAGGCAGTACAAATTCTAAGCAGCACTTATTTGCATTTTTCTTTGCATCATTTGAGTGTAGCTTATGACCCTTTGCGTCAGGTAGACTGTTTGAAAGGTACTTTCTAATACCCAAAGTGCTCTTCACTTTTGAACAAATATTTATGAACATTTGTTGAGCATTGTTGACACTAAATTATTGTATAGAATAAAATGTTATACCCAATAAAAATTTTGTTTCAATTGACAATGTAATGTGTGTTGAAGAAAGTGTCTTGATGTTGACTTAAAAAAATTCTATTATAAATCTGAGGATGATAAACTGCATTCAAATTTTGGAAATGAATTTTGGATGAATTTAAAATCATATTTGATTGTTGGATGGATTGGTGCATGGATGGACGGATGCATAGATGCATGGATGGAAGGATCGATGAATGGGTGGATGGATGGATGCATTTAATGGATGCATGAGTAGATGGATGGGTAGAATGATTGATGGATGGATTGGTGCATGGATGAATGGGTGGATGGATGGATGCATGGAATGGATGCATGAGTGGATGCATGGGTAGATTGATTGATGGATGGATTGGTGCATGGATAGATGCATGCATAGATGCATGCATGAATTGATAGAGGAATTAATGGGTGGATGGAAACATGCATGGAATGGATGCATAGATGGGAGGATGCTGCGGTGAATGGATGGGTACATTGATTGATGGTTGGATATATGGGTGGACATCGTTTGGTTGGATGCATGCATGAATGGGTGGGTTCGTGGACGGAGGATTTATGCATTTATGTATTGAACTATGGATGGATGTCTGCATGAATGGATGACTGAGTGACTGCATGCATGTATGTATGGGTGGATGGCTGTACGCAGTGCAAAATAATCTTTTGGGGTTAATTTCTAATTTCCATCACTATAGTGATAATGCACATGAGCAGCTGGGCAAGGGTTGACCCCATCTGCCATTAGAATGACCAACTAGTACTAATTCGGACTGACCAATGAAAAATGCACCGATAAAACGATAATACACCAAACATGAATAAATAAATACATTTTATTCCACCAGTTAATTAGTTATTAACAAGTAGACAGTCTGCCCTGCCGCTCAAAATAATGGCAAAATTCCCTGGTCCCGTGGGTGGCCGTTACATGTATGCATGGAGGTAGAGGAGTCCATGATGTATGTAACTAAATCTGTTAAAGGGGAAAAGTACGTCTTGAATAAAGGCTAGCAACGTGCGACTTGAGAAAAAGGCTAGGCTTGGTGACCTTTAAATTGACACTCGGTGAGTTCTGTGTTGTGATGTTGTGATCGCTCGATCGTGTGGGATCGATCCTGTCCTCTCGCTCGGTACTGGAGTCATGTGGGGGGAAAAATAGACAAGATAATAAATTTCAGGGTTGACACGTGCAGGCTGAGTGTGAGGGTGTTGGCAAGAGAAGCAAGCTTGTTGTTAGCACTGTTGTCCAGGTTGGTAGATTGAGTGACTGCAAGCAAGTGCAACAAAATGGTTAAATCATTTCTTGGCAATTTTTATGGTCCCCCTCCACACCCCCCTCCCTGACCCCCTGTCATCTCGGCCCGGCACCCTCATTGATATTCATGAGGCTCCATTGTCTTTCATTCTTTATTTTAAAAACACAGGGCTAGGGTAGAATAAAAAGTAGAATAACATCTTTCACAAACTGAAGTAGTAGAAAGAGTAGAACTTGGACCCGACAAGGCACCCTTTCAATTTTTTTCAAGTTTTATCGAAATTTGAAATTTGGAGGATCGGGAGTCACCCGATCCTCCAAATTTCAAATATCGATAAAAAAAGGTAGTCTGAGTAACTTTTTTTATCAAATTTTGAAATTTTGAGGGACGGGTGACTGTCAGCCGAACATCAAAATTTCAAAATTTGATAAAAAAGGGTGACTTGTCGGGTCCAAGTTACTCAGACTATTGAAAGAGTAAGATCTTCAGGAGCCACCTACATTTTTGGACTAAACTAGCTTCATTCATTCAAGCACCCTCTTGCTAACTAGTCCGAGTAACTTGGACCCTTACACTATTATTACTATTAGTATTACTAATTAGTAGTATTACAGTTACAATCGCCCTTTTAAAAAAAAATTGAGGAGGTCGCCCGACCTCCTCAATATTGAAAACAAATTGGCGATTGTATGTAAGGGTCCGAGTTACTCGGACCATGGAGGAAGAAGAGGTTCCTCCATGGTTCAACCAGCCTGCAAGTTTTATGTGAGGGAACCACACGGACGACTGCCGTAACAATTGCCACTGTGTTTTGGGGTTTTTTCACCTCCAACCAGCGAGGGGCAATTGTTGTCACTGCATGATGGGCTTGGAGACGGAGCAAGGCTTCAGCATCGAGGACGTCAGGGCGGCGGAGGAACGCATCAAGGACCACGCCATCAGGACGCCCGTCATGACGTCACGTCGCCTGGACGCCATGGCCGGACGCAGCCTGTTCTTCAAGTGCGAGCTCTTCCAGCGAACCGGCTCATTCAAGGTAGGAAGTGTTTATTTACCAAGTGGTTAAGAATAAGACATCGATCAGTACTAGAAAGCGGGAGTCGCAGGTTCGAATCCTGCCTGAAAGATTTTGATCAGCACAGTGGCTGTGTTTACGGCAGTCATCCATGTGGTTCCCTGACGTACTTAATAATAACAGTATCTGTCAGGATGGTTAGCTCTTGGAACCAGACTACCAACGAATAGTCTGGTTCAACCAGCCTGCAATGCTGACGAATAGTTTGAAGTGAGGGAACCACACGGACGACTGCCGTAACAATAGCCACTGCGTTTTGTCAGGCATCGGGCAAAGCACTGAGCATTCAGTGTTTATTACGTCCAGCAGGGCAAACCCTCATTGCATCATTGAAAGTGTATACAGTATATTCACCCGGCAATGGCATTCTTCCTGGAGGTCGTTCCTGCTGATGTTATGCATATATTCATGAACACTCTTTACTCTGATTGCCCAACGTCAGAGTATAGAGCATATATTTCATTCCATAACATGCATCAATGACATTATGATCATACAGTGCAGAGAATGTTATGTCCGATTGTTTGTACTCACATTTTTTGTGAATGTGATTTGTTTAATGGGCTAGCCTAACACAAGCTCTGCTTTCAAGGATTTTGCCACCTCTTCCTGCTTGTATTCAAATGTTTTGTAAACAAGGTTCATGTTATATATTTTGTGACTACGTAATCTTGTATTATCTTCTTCCAATTGGAGGTGAAAATAAATGTCTGTAAATAAAAAAAACCTAAAAAATTAACCATGAATGTGCATTTATAAACATGATATAATGACAATTGGCCAATCAGACAAAGGTGCTTCAATGAGGTTTTTTGCCCTTGCTCCATGTGATAAACACTGAATGCTCAGTGCTTTTCCCCGATATAAATATTTCATGCAGTTCGGGCGGGATTCGAACCCGCAGGATTCAAAACCCGCGACTTTATCACGTCGAGCAATGGTAAAAAACCCTCATGGAAGAACCTTTGATTGGCCAGAGGTTCCTCAATTCTCTCCCAGTTCCGAGGGGCGGTCAACTTCCTGTCGAGGCTCTTGGAGAGGAGCGAGGGGGGACCGCGGCCGTGCGTGACCACCCACAGCAGCGGCAACTTTGGCCAGGGCCTGGCGCTGGCCGCGTCGCTGCTGGGCATCCAAGCCTACGTGGTCATGCCCAGCACGGCGCCGCAGTGCAAGCAGGACGCGGTCAGGGAGTACGGGGCTGAGCTTGTCCTGTGCACGCCTACAGAACAGGTGAGTGCACTGGTGATGACTGGCCATTTCTGTAGTTCCTGTTAGCTTTCAATAGGCCTTTTTAAAAATATTTATGCAAATTGTATTTATTGTAATCTACACATAATTTGCACTAACCCACATACACGCACACCCTGCACAGTGATCTGCACTCACGTATGTGTGCATCAGGTCTGCAACAACAACGTCTTGTGAATCCTGTAAAATCTCTCCCAAAAAACTTACTATTATTATTATTTATTTGGCATTCTTCACAAAAAATAATGGATACAAGAACGGACCACGAGTTAAAGAGACAAATACATAATGTACAACAAGGATTGCAAGCAGGAAACACCAGGCCAGCAGCAAATGCGTAAGAACGGTTTGAGGGTCAAAACCAACAACGTCTTGAACCATACTACATACGCTGGGGTGCGAAGCAGCTTCGTTGCACTTTGGGTGAACACAAGATGGCGCTACATAATACGGTACCCCGGTGTACAGCGGTACCCCGTTGTACTGCTGGATGCATGATATAATTATCTGATGGGGAAACTCTGCTGACTCTCTTTGCAGGGTCGCATTGCTGCTAAAGATGTCATCGTCAGGGAGAAGGGAGCCATCTATGCACCATCCTCCCAGCATCATGACATCATGGCAGGCCAGGGAACCATGTGCACTGAGCTCCTGCAACAGGTAGACACCCATTCCCAGCTTGGAAGCACAGTCTATGCAGTGAATGACTTTGACAAAGAAAGCTGACTTTGACTTTGATGAAGAAAGATGACTTTGACTTTGATGAAGAAAGCTGACCTTCAAAGCTTTGACAAAGAAAGCTGACCTTCGAAGCTTTGACAAAGAAAGCTGACCTTCAAAGCTTTGACAAAGAAAGCTGACCTTCAAAGCTTTGACAAAGAAAGCTGACCTTCAAAGCTCTGACAAAGAAAGCTGACCTTCAAAGCTTTGACAAAGAAATCTGACCTTTAAAGCTTTGACAAAGAAAGCTGACCTTCAAATCTTTGACAAAGAAATCTGACCTTCAAAACTTTGACAAAGAAAGCTGACCTTCAAAGCTCTGACAAAGAAAGCTGACCTTCAAAGCTTTGACAAAGAAAGCTGACCTTCAAAGCTTTGACAAAAAAAGCTGACCTTCAAAGCTCTGACAAAGAAATCTGACCTTCAAAGCTTTGACAAAGAAAGCTGACCTTCAAAGCTCTGACAAAGAAAGCTGACCTTGAAAGCTTTGACATAGAAAGCTGACCTTGAAAGCTCTGACAAAGAAAGCTGACCTTCAAAGCTCTGACGAAGAAAGCAGACCTTCAAAACTTTGACAAAGAAAGCTGACCTTCAAAGCTTTGACAAAGAAAGCTGACCTTCAAAGCTTTGACAAAGAAATCTGACCTTCAAAGCTCTGACAAAGAAAGCTGACCTTCAAAGCTCTGACAAAGAAAGCTGATCTTCAAAGCCCTGACAAAGAAAGCTGACCTTCAAAGCTTTGACAAAGCAAGCTGACCATCAATGGGGTGTGTTCCAAAACTCTCTTTCAGACGAATGACAAGCTGGATGCAATTGTGGCGCCCATCGGTGGAGGTGGGATGCTCTCAGGAATCCTTGTAGCAGCAAAGGTAATAGCTCCTGACTCTAAATGATACAAAAATGAAAAATGGCAAAGAAAACATTTACTTTGTGTGATCCCCAAGCTGTATTCGAACCTGTAACTTCCACTTTCGAGTGCAGACATCTTAACCACTCGACCACTGAGCTGGTCGAGGTTGTGGGGGCGGATTCGAATATGTATTGTGTTAATTTAAGTCATTAAGCTTTTTTGGACAATTGTTTACCACTCTACATGTAATGTACATTGATATTAATTCCACCCTGTCCTGTCCCCTTGGTGGGACGATTTCCCATTTTCATGGAAAAAATTCCCAGTGGAGAGTGCACAGTACCCGAAATGTTAAGTTACCGGCTCTTTTCATAAATGCCTGAAATTAGAGATGATTACAAGAGATGATGTACACTGTACTTGGTGTCACTGCAAACCTTCCACCTCAATATCATTTATTTATGCCTAGTTGCCTTCAAAAGATGAAGACACCGATGATAGTTGGAATCCAGAAGTCCCCTGATGACAGGCAGAGTACACACTCCCCGAAACGTTGAGTTACCGGCTCTTTTCAGAGCCAGACTCCTTCTTGAAAGAGCTAACCTGGTGTCACCGCAAACCTTCCACTAAGTATTTCCACCATGCAAACCTTCAAGTCTCATTTTGCATATCTTGAATATTATTCACCATTTGCCTCTTGACTATTCAAATTGCAAGTCCTTGCATCCGGGCATCAAGGTGATTGGGGCCGAGCCGGAGTTGGCCGACGACTGCTACCGGTCGTTCGTCTCCAAGGAGCACGTCCGGCAAGACCACTACCCAGACACCGTGGCGGATGGCCTGAGGATCTCCCTGGGGGACGTGGCCTGGCCAGTCATCAGAGACCTGGTGGATGATGTCATCACAGTGACTGAGGAGGAGATCAAGGTGATCCATTGAATTTTGTTCTTTATATTTCTGCCCCTGATTCTTTCTTTCTAGGTTCCATATAATATCTTGATTCAATTCAATTCAATTCAATTCAATTCAATTCAATTCAATTCAATTCAATTCAAATCAAATCAATTCAATTCAAATCAATTCAATTCAAATCAATTCAATTCAAAATACTTTATGAATCCCTTAAAAGGCAATTACATTTATGTTGTGACAGCTCATTAAAAACCAACAAATAAATACTACCAATGAATTGTCAAATACTCAATTCAATTCATTCAAACACTTATTCAATTCAGTTCATTCAAAAACTCATTCAAACACTTATTCAATTCAATTCATTCAAACACTCAATCAATTCAGTTCATTCAAACAAACAATCATTCAGTTCATTTAATTCAAACACTCATTCAGTTAATTTCATTCAAACAATCAATCAGTTCAGTTCATTCAAACACTCATTCAATTCAGTCATTCAATCAATAATTCAATTCAATACAATTCATGCAAACAATCATTCAATTTAATACAATTCATTCAAACACTCATCGAATGCAATTCAATTCATACAAGCACTCGTTCACTGTTATTCAATTCAAATTCAAATTGATTCAAATTGATTCAAATTGATTCAAATTGATTCAAATTGATTCAAAGTAGTGGCACAGTTTTCAGAGTTTTGTTTATTTTTCTTTAGAAGCGCCATTGCCTTGCTCATTCTGTGACCAGTCTTTCAGGCTTGACGTCTGAGGTGCCCTTTTTTCAATTGTCAGCATCTCAACACATACTGCCCATGTCTGAACTATTGAAATTCTCATTAGCATAAAAACTGAAAAATACACAGTTTGATTGTCAGCAACATTGCAAAACATTTCTGTAGGATGGATTTAAGTGATAAAATGTTTATTACAGAAACCCTTTAATGTGACGTCAAGTAGGGCAAACCCTTGTTGAAGGACATTCTCCTCAATGCAAAAATCATATTATATCTATGATCGCTGTTCTAGTTTTCAAAAATTGGGGCTTTTTTCCACCCCCTACTCTTCAGGCCTGCACCAGGCTGGTGTGGCAGAACATGAAGCTGTGCATTGAGCCCTCGGCCGGGGTGGGCGTGGCGGCCGTCATGTCGGAGAAGTTCCGGGCGCTGTCGCCGGACATCAAGAACGTGGGCGTGATCTTGTGCGGCGGAAACATTGACCTGGACTCTGTGAAGACGTGGCTGTAGGGAAGTGCCCAGCCAAAGGACT
Organism: Luidia sarsii; assembly: GCA_949987565.1. Taxonomy (NCBI): domain Eukaryota; kingdom Metazoa; phylum Echinodermata; class Asteroidea; order Paxillosida; family Luidiidae; genus Luidia; species Luidia sarsii. The sequence continues at coordinate 20,826,435 of OX465105.1, read as the reverse complement.
AGTCTTTCCCTGTCTGGACCCCCAAATGGTTAACCTCTCATTGGTCGATGGTCATAGAGTGCACCAGTGGTAATCGTAATGCAATTTGAGTTACTCAAGGGTCAAGGGTGGTTTGTGGTAACACAATATGAAAATATCTCTCTTTGTTAGTCTGAAGTACCGTAAATACAAAAAAACTGTTGCCAACTGCTCACTGACTAAAATGACATGCAATACATAAATCTCAAAAGTTAGAGGGCCTGACGTTTTGATCCTAGCAGGACCTTACTCAGAGGCAAAGGCTTTGTTAGTCTGTGCAGTTCTGAAGAGAACTGCACATGGTACTAGAAAAAGAAAAACAATTCCTCATGGTGTCACTGCAAACCACCCTTGCCTATTAGTTGGAGTAACTAGACTTGAAAGTGTGTTTGGAGAAGTAGTCATTTGCCCTTGTGCTTATTTGAAAGTGACTTACTTAATGGTTGATAAGGTGGGGTCATATATGTTTGGACAATATTCTCTAGTGGAGTTGCATGCTTGGACATAATTCAAAACCGGAGGCAGCTCAAGGCTTGATCCCATGTCTGTTTTTTGTTTGTTTTTGCTTTGGGGCGGTTTTTTTCTTTCAAGCAGCCAATCGGGCAAAGCATTGAGCATGTTGGATAGGGAAAACCCCCATTGCATTACATGAATGCGTATTTATAATTATATCTATGATGATTGGTTATGTTTTTATTGTGTGTACACCGCACATGTGAATTGGTGGAATAACTATTGATTATATAATCTACTTTACATAGGCCTATTAGTCAGATCAGGTTATTTACTATTTTCCAATGTACTCATTTGTCAGGGAGGGGGGGTTCATACCATGATCAAATAATTAACTGTTTTGGGAGCGACTTAACAAATCTGCACTCTAAACGCAAAAGCCATCGCAGAGAATAACTTCAGAAGCACGGAACCAGAACTCCACAGAAACAACTCCCTTTGTCTAACTCTGAATTTAGTCTCAGTTCATTGTGGGTGTGCACAAAATGGCGTTTCTTTTTCTATACCATCTGTATAAAGTAAGAATGACCAAACAAAATGCAGGCCAGTTTCAAAATTGGTGAGCCAGTCGAGATAAAACAAAAACAGTTGAGGCCCAACCATGAATTTCCTTTCTACTAATTTGATTTAATTTGATGGAATCCTATTCGCGTATTATAGTCAACAAGGGTAATTTGTCGTTGGTCAAATTGACTTTTTTGGAGTTTTCCTCATGCTATTTTTATATACTGTAATGGATTTCCAGAGTACTATTGGGGAACTATTGTAACAGTTCAAACAAATAGAAAACAATTTGGGAACTCAAAACAAATTGCAAAATTGACAAAAAAAACTTTGACTGGACCGGGATTTGAAGCTGAGACCACAGGATTAACCTACCAGTGCTCTTCCATCTGAGCTATCCAGCCCTTAGATGGTGGCCTTCCCTAATAGTCAACTAGTCTCTGATAGTCAACTAGTCTTTGCCGGGCAAAGACTAATTGACTATTTGTGAAGGCCACAATCTAAGGCCCCCATCTAAAGGCTGGATAGCTCAGATGGAGGCGCTCTGGTACGTTGATCCAGAGGTCTCAAGTTCATGTCCTGGTCCAGTAAAAGTTTTCTTTGCCAATTGTTCAAGAGTAATAGTAATTCAAAAGAGTTCCTAACTGCTTACACTTCATTGTGGCAAGTAGCCAACTGGAAAGCTGAAACAACAGAGGTCCATTTTACTCCCTTTTTTAACAATATCTAAAAATAGAAAGGCTTGACGTTTCGATCCTAGTAGGAACTTTATCAGGCTTTGAGAAAGATCGTGCAAGGATCAAAACCTCAGGCCCTCCTAATTATTTATAATTATTTTCATTTTGGGTATTTTAGTCAGTAAGCTGTTTGCAGCATTTTTTTGCAGCTTTACTCTGTTTTTATAACTATGGTAGTGTCATTTTCTAGATACCAGTGGCAAACAGGGTACAGTTTCCATTATTGCTATTTGTTCCTCCAAGTAATAATTCTTCTTTGGCACTGGCCTCACTGTTGAACCCAGAATATTGTTTCTGTGGCTCTATTAAGCTGAACGAGGCTATTATAATGGCACCGTATTTTCCAATTTTACAAGTCATACACTTGTAATATATTAATCCATTTGCTTAGCATTAGATAAAGCATTTTCAAAATAGTGGACTCAATACAATTGCTGGGTTTTATCTGTACATATTCTTTTAATTTTCATTACACTTATCGAGATTTCATCTCATTAGACCAAACTAATTTTTCAGTTATTCTGAGCAGTTAATTTTGTACCGACCCACGGAAACTGAATAAATATTGATTTTGTATTGTCTTCATCTTAAATTGATTGATTAAATAATGCAATTATCAATATCATCATAAGTCTTTATTTTGTCTTGCTATTGTCATTCTTTTATTCATAAGTGTGCATCAGAAAAAAAATGGTTGAAATAATACGAAGATGATAAACGGTGAAAAGTGACTATAACAAACCAACTGATGTTTAAACAAAGGAGTGTATTTAATTGTCTGCAATAGTAATTGTTGGCTGGGATATGTCATTGCAATTGCCATTGCCATTGACAATGTACCTATGTCATTGCCATTGCATGCCACCATAACTATTGTTGTTGCCACAAAACAATGGCAAAGTAAATAGTTACAGTCATCTTGTATTCGGCGCGATAAGATACCAGCGGAACAATTGCATCTCCAGATGATTAATTTTGTGTGTGTGATGACGTCCGTAGGCCCTATACAACATTGGTAAAAGTCAAAAGGTTTTAGCTCCAAAAAAATAATGGTAATCTGAGAAAGAAGAAAAACGCAAAAAGACGTCACTGTTTTCGCACCGTTCTGTAGTGTAAGAAATAGTTTATTACTCGCAAGTAATAAATTATTTGTCGATGTTCGAGTGAAGATTTCTTTAAAACTAAAAGCTCAGCATCCCAGACCGTAAGATTTCAACATGAGGATTCCATCGTGACCATCTACAAACTGTAAAATTAATTTGGTAGGAAATCTAGCTGTGGACATCGATGTTTTAGTTCCGATCTTCCCAATGTTATAATTGCCGGCAGACCTCCCAAACCTGCCCAAATGCACCCCTGTGCCCTTTTTGGCTTAGGCTTTGACTCTGGCCGCTTCGTCCCTGTTATCCAAGTGCTGAAAAACACAGATATTGGAGCTCTTTATTGAAGTTGAAGCTTTGGATTCTTTCCACAACGTATAGTAGGCTTACAGCATCAAATAAACGAAGCCAAAATTAGGCCTTCCGTCAGTTTCACGCCTTTAAAATGACGAAAGAAAGACAAAGCCGGAGCCTAATTAAGCCGAGGTCGGGTTTTCGGAAAGGGTCTTGGCCACAGCCCAGGTTTTCCGAGCCTATGAGCCTTTGGAAATGGAACTTGGAAGCCACAAACTAGAACGGCTTTGGGCGGTCCTCATAGACTTGTGCACATTTTCAAGTCGTAACTACCGATGAAGTCAGACGCGTCATTATTTGGCCAAGGGTACGTTTTGGTGGGTCATGTGTTCACAACCCAGAAACAGGTCCGGAGTCGTCCGGACAGTACAGTATCTTTGAAACTTCTTGGCAAGTGAGGTAGGGTGGGGGGGGGGGGGGGCTGTTGCGGCGTCTGGAGCCCCGCCGTCTTATGCGCGGAGAGGATAGAGAAGTAAACACGAGTGCCAGTCTAAAGAAGAGTTTCGTGGGCAACTTGGCGTGCGTGCCTTTTGTCGTGCGTCCGAGCCGCCTGAATTCGCCGTCGATTTGGACGCGTTTTTCAACCGTTCGTGGGGATTTCCCAGAATGGCCAACATGCTGCCAGGAGCTGGAATAGGTGGGGTGTACCCCGGTGGCGAAGATGAGTGGAAAACCCAGGCATTTAGGTCCAAAGTCGTCGCTCAAATGTGAGTAAACAAATGGCGCGAGAGGGCGCTGTTTACTGGCGCTCTATCGAAGAGAAAACAAAACTCCCAATCAAGACGAAATAATTTCTGATAACCAAGACTAAAAGAGCCTTATTCATCATGTTGAATTAGAGGATTCGATAAATTTTTAACCAACCCTTGAAAGTTAATACATCATTCCAGTGACACACCTAACCATTCTGCAAGGCCAGTGGTATATGAGACAAAAGAGTGTTTATACCCTACTCCCTAGTTCAAAATTTAATGTAAAAATACTAAAAAATTACTATTTTTTAAGTATTGAGTAAAACTAAAAGAATAAATGAGTTGGGCGCAAATTTATTGTGCTATGCTTTCTTTAAGATTGCGCAAAACCCCTTGCGCAAGTTTTAAGCTGCGGTTCGGTTAGTCCGAGAGATGAGGAATTGCCCCTTGGGTCGTAAAATTGCGTATAAAAAGTATTTACACTAGTCACTACATACGTATCGTGGGAACCCCCGTTTTCGACGCTACACGTTTTCGACGCTTAGCCTTCTAACTCACATCGCACGATGAAAACAACTCCGTATAACGATCTCAGACTTCGTATCTTACAGTTGGTTTCCTGCTCTTGTCCGTCACCGAAAATGTGGAAATTTAAGGCTTTTCCAGTAGGCCAAACTCGTGTTATTCAAAAAGTTGCTCTTTTGGGGTCTATTTTCCTAGGTACAAAATTGGCAGTTGCTTCGAAGCTCCAGTTTTCTTTATTGTTGGTCCTAAAAAAAATCTGAGTGTACCATAATAAACCCCAACAACCGTAGAAAAAAAATATATCACGCAACTTGAGGCAGTCCGTTCTGGGTAAAAACCATGAAGGCTCCTATAGAGCGTCTCGCTTATATATTTTTTAAATATTTTTTTATTTTTTTATTTAAAGACAAAAAGTAACATGGCCCAATAGGCTTTTTTTTTAAATGAAAAAAATAAAAGGGCAGCTAGAGAAAGTACCAAGAAGGAGGAAATGTGTCTCTGGAGTGACATTGGGAAAGGTCATAACTGAAGAAGCAGTGAGAAAGAGGATTGTGGAGTTTTTTTAAACGTCACAAAAAGAAGACATCAACAAGACCAATACGTTTTAAGCATAAATTATGAATGATTTGAGGAAAGTGTTAGAAGCAGTGTGGAAAAACAAAAACAAAGATGAACAAAAAAAACATACAGGGAAGAATTTTACAGTGCCACACAGCATTTTGAGTTATTTCAAGAATTTATTTTGCGTTTGGCTGCACTGGGACACCTTACTAAACACCACCGACGAAAATAGGTGACGATGCTTACTGCGCGGTGCGCCGCGGACGTCAACAAAACCGGGTAATCTTACGAAAGAGACAGGCTTGATCAACCTTCTCTATGATTATTCTAATAGTCTGTGGTGTGGAGAAAGTGACTGGGACCTCTTTTAGTGTGATACTTTCGTCCACATTGTTCAGTTTGAAGAAAAGTCCTTATATCGTCGAAAACCGGTTATTGGAGGATACGTATGTATCCAATGATATTGATATGTATCGTGGGAACCCCCGTTTTCGACGGTACACGTTTTCAACGCTCAGCCTTCTAACTCACATCGCACAATGAAAACAACTCCGTATAGTGATCTCAGACTTCGTATCTTCCAGTTGGTTTCATGCTCTTGTCCGTCTCCGAAAATGTGGAAAGTTAAGACTTTTCCGGTAGGCCAATTCGAAAAGTTGCTCTTTTGGGGTCTATTTTCCTAGGTACAAAATTGGCAGTTGCTTCGAAGCTCCAGTTTTCTTTATTGTTGGTCCTAAAAAAAATCTGAGTGTACCATAATAAACCCCAATCTTCTTAGAAAAAAAAATATATCACGCAACTTGAGGCAGTCCGTTCTGGGTAACTATGGAGGCTCCTATAGGGCGTCTCGCTTATATAATTTTTATATTTTTTTAATAATTTTTATATAAGACAAAAAGTAACATGGCCCAAAAGGCTTTTATAAAAAATGAAAAAAATAAAAGAGCAGCTAGAGAAAGCACCAAGAAGGAGGAAATATGTATCTGGACTCTTGACATTGGGAAAGATCATAACTGAAGAAGCAGTGAGAAAGAGGATTGTGGTGTTTTTTTAAACGTCACAAAAGAAGACATCAACCATACCAATACGTTTTAAGCATAAATTATGAATGATTTGAGGAAAGTGTTAGAAGCAGTGTCGAAAAAAACCCACAAAGATGAACACAAAAAAACATACAGGGAAGTATTTTACAGTGCCACACAGCATTTTGAGTTATTTTAAAACCCTAACCCCCTACCAATTTTTTGTAGGATATAACCTGAATCCTGCAAAATCCTGCAGTACTGGCTACTGTGGACCATTGCCTGAATCCTGCCAAATCCTGCACTGAGCTTATGGAGTTTTAGTCCACATTCTAAACAAAGCTTAGAACAATGGGCCCTTTTTCGAACGGATAATCTCTTGACAAAAGCCACAACGACGTCAGAATTGTTACCAGCATCCTGCATTTTCCTACTGACAAAATTGCCTTATGCCCTCAATCCTGCACATTCCTACAGTGTGTCAACTCTCATGTGCCCTCAATCCTGCAAAATCCTTCTCCAGCACTTTGATAGTAGCAGCCTGTATCCTGCAGAATCCTGCAATGTGTCAACTCTCATGTGCCCTGAATCCTGCAGAATCCTGCAATGTGTCAACTCTCATGTGCCCTGAATCCTGCAGAATCCTGCAATGTGTCAACTCTCATGTGCCCTGAATCCTGCAGAATCCTGCAGAAGGCAAATAGGATTCTACATTTAATGCCAAGGCAGTGAATTTCTCTTTCGTGACTCAGTATTAATCTCATACCTGTTTGCATAGGAAATTGCTAACATGTTTTGCCTTTATGAAGCTTGAAATTTGCCCAATAGGTTTTGATTGCGCAGGGCTTAAAAAATTGCACCCAACAAATACAATCACCGTGCCATGGCACTGCCGCCCTAATTTAATGTGTAAGCTTGACTTGCTGTTGCTGCCAAACTTATTTACGTTGATGTACAGTATCTTACTGTATGCCACCGTCACTTAGCTTAGTTTCATAGAAAGCAGGCCAGTTGGAACACATCTTTCTACTATTTACTAGATATTGCAAAAAGTAATTGGGTAAGATGATGAAGATGAAGAAATTTGATGACAGTGAATGTCAAAATTGATATTGATTGAGACCATCTTATCAGTGTTATTTTAAGACAAATTTCTACTACACAGTTATTTCCTAGGAAATTTCTAATTTTAGGGGGGGGACTGGGGGAGGGTCATTTCCTAACGTAGGCTGTGTCCACATCAATTGGGTACACCTTCAATTTACACACAAGCCTACATGTAGGTGCAAGTCATAAGCCATTGAAAAGTAGCGACAGCCCACTGGGAACCCAGTTGTTGCCAAAGTATAAAGATACATGTACTACATACATGTAATGTATACTTGACACTGGAATCATGCAGAGGTTTAATTCAGAAAAGCTTTCTACCCAACATTCTACATGGTCTTTATTTCCAAATATTATATCGACTGAAGCTGAGACTGATTTGGTGATTTGAAAAACTGACACTATGCAGTTCTTTTCTGGGAGATGTTTCACTCTCAGACATGTGTCAGAACGTTGTGCTTATATTGTCTCATCTTAAACTGTATTGAAATTGTTTTTCTACGTTCTATTTGTTTACTTCTTGTCAATTTTTGCAGCGAGGATGAAGTTCACAAGACTGGCAATCCCACCACCAAGTCCAGTGTGGAGCTGGAGACCCACGTATTCCAGAAAGCTAAAAACCGAGTGAGTGAGCACTGAGCATTTTCCTTGGGCATACACGATATAGGCCCCTATGTCTTTGACATGTTTGATTCCTGCGATGGTTAAATATCAAGTTAAAACCCTAACCCCCTACCAATTTTTTGTAAGATATTATAACCTGAGTCCTGCAAAATCCTGCAATCCTACCATGTTCAAAGCTCCATGTGACCTGAATCCTGCAAAATCCTACTGGCTACTGTGGACCATTGCCTGAATCCTGCAAAATCCTGCACTGAGCTTATGGAGTTTTAGTCCACATTCTAAACAAAGACTCTTTTGAGCTTAGAACAATGTGCCCTTTTTTGGAACGGATAATTTCTTGACAAAAGCCACAACAACGTCCGAACCAGCATCCTGCATTTTCCTACAGACAAAATCGCCTTAAAAAATCATGATGCTATTTGAATACATGACTCAAATGTGGTTAGCAGTCTATTGAGTCGCAGAGTCGGTAGATTGGTAGGCAGTCCTAGGGCCTGTAGAATGGTGAGCAGCCTGGACCAGCCATTCAGGTCATGGGATCAGGAATTCCTTTGCCGTTGTTCACACCTACGTGTACCCAGGGTCCAACTCTTCTGGTAAAATAAAAAAGATATCAAGAACAAAATATGTAGATCTGTTGCTTACTGCTTACCAAGTTCCGTTGGACCTGTGGTACATTGTAAAATGCCAAATTGTAGTTAGTGGCCTTACGTAACATTTTCAAAGTTGATAAGATTTTCGGTACATATTTTTGCCTATCACACATGTGCAGGTAATAATGATAATTAATGAATTTAGAATGCCCAAATTTTAAAAACGATATTCAAATGCGCTGTACAAAATACATGTACCGGTAGATTAAAATAAGAATACTTAATAATACAGTGCTACATACATGTACTGTACAATGTACAGTGTACATGTACATGTATGTACTGTACATGTACACATGTACATGTAGGTACTCTATGTGTGATGTTGTACAGTACAACTGTACTTGTACATGTAAACTTGAATACAATAATTTATGGAAACCTACATGTATGTCCATGTACCTGTTACATGTACCGGTACCTACTGTACATACAGGTGCTTGTACAGTCTGTGTTTTGCCAGTCCTCATGGGATGTGCAATGCTGTATCATCATCATCAATTCATCATCATTTCGTTGATGGTTTTCTCCCTTGGCTGTTTAAGTGTGAACTACAGTACGTGTAATCATGGTGTAATGTTGCACTCTGCTATTTACTCTGCAGTGCATCTACAGTACATGTACAGTATACATATTAAGGCTGTTGTCGACAAGGCTTTTGTCGACATTGTCGCGACAAAGAAAATATTCCGACATGTCGACAAGGTTTTTCGGTTGTCGCGACAAAAACAATAAAATACATTAGCCTATCTCTAGTCATAATCTCTGAAAAGAAGGGAATAAAAAGGGAACAAAAAATCCTAAAATTGTGCGCTGAGCATTTCATTTTTGCTTATCCACGCCACAAAATAATAGTTACTAAATATGTTGGAAGTTGGAAGGGATCGCGACGCGACCAAAGAAAATCATTCACCGAACGCATTTTGCCATTACGATGTACAGTGTAAATACTGTCACTACTGTATAGCGCACGTTTCCGGTCGTCAGCAGTACAGTAGCTGGTATACGTTGCTGCATCGCATGCATTTAATACACGTGCGTACGGGATACCAGTGCAATGAAGAGATCGGGAAAGATCGTGGACGTCCGAGGGAAGGATCGAGAAATGAGATCGCACGTGCGTCACGGTCGGTACCAAGTTGAAAGTAGCCGCATGTTTGGGCCCAAAATCCCGGCGGCCGCGTATTTTATTTCGTTGAAAAACGGACCGGAAGTACATTATGTACATCGGAAAAAGGCCTCCTTTGCCGCATACGTTCTAGGTTTGTCTGAATGTATGGCTGAATACGCGGCCTCCTCCGTTTTTGGGCCCAATACGCAGCTGGTTTTTGGGTGCCCAATACGCGGCTACCTTTAGCTAGGTTCGGACGGTGACGTCTTTTCTTTTCATTGAAACTATCTGGTTCTCCAACTGTACATGTGTACATAGCCGATTGGAAAACCACTGCAGCCGCTGTGCAGCGAATTCATAAATATTCATTATTTCTTGCAGTGAGAACGCACGCATCGCCGATCGATGACGTCATGAATAAACAATGAGCAATCGCTTTTTTATGATTTTTTAGGAAATTACGACTGTAACACCCAATATCGGCACACAAATTATTTTGTTGTGTATAATCTTAAATACGAAAGCCATTAAATATGAAATTTTATTGAAATTAAGATTATCCATGAAAACTAATTTCACAAGTTCACAACTATGGCGGTTTGACATGCCCCATTCGTTTAATACCTTAAAAAAATCCGACATTGTGACTACAGATTTTTGACTAAATCGGGTCTCTGTCGCGACAATGTCGACAGTCGGCATAAAATTCTCGCGACATGTCGACAAGAATTTTTTCTCACGACAACAGCCTTAATACATATGCCCACTGTGCCAGATTGCTTTTATCAAGCATCAGGGAACTTGTTTTTTTTTCTTGACCTGTGCTCTGAAGAAGTATTTACGCTTCGAAAGTTTTGTACATGTACAGTACATGTACAGTATTATGCCACCTTGAGGTGGGTTTCTAAAAAAAAACCAGACCATCAAGCAAAAAAGGAAAACAACAGATTAACAAGACATTTGGAGGATGCCTCCTGAAATATACTTCTTATAAATAAATCACACACACACAAAGTCAAAAAAAATAAAGGGGGAAAAAGGTATACACGTACAGTGTATACTGTATATGTACAGTATAATGTACACTACATGTACAAGAAAAAACCTGAAATTAAATTCTGAATTACACACAAAGTCAAATAACTAAATGGGGGAAAAGGTATACATGTACATGTACGTACAAGAGAAAACAAACCTCTGTGACACTGTCCTGCTAGGATAGAAACATCAAATACATGTAGTATTCAGTTGATGAAAACCCACTCTTCAGTCTTCATTAAAGTAAGGATTTAACTGTACACGTATGCACATGCACATGTACAGTACATGACATAAAGGGCTAAAAGGTTCATTCAATTTCAGTATGGCGCCAACAGGTACACTACACTGTAATTTGTTTTCAATAATTTTCATAAATTAAAGCTTGTAATTCTAATCAGACATCCACTGAAATAAATGAGTGCCATTTTTCTTTAATTATGCCCCCCAAAAATAAAACACCCGTCTAGAAAGCCAGCCCAGTGTGGTCTCACTCTGCATTAGACCGATGCTGACATTGCTAGTCTTCATCACAAGCTACAAGTACTGTAGCAGATACTATTGGTTGGCCAAATTCTATCAACAAGGTCAATTCTGGTCAACAAGGCCATTGCACATGCACACTTTTGAGTTTGGAATCCATTATACCAAGGAGGTACATGTACATGTATACCTCCTTGATTATACAGTGTACTCTACATGTGTTGCTTTCCTTTTGCTTCTGAAATTTGATTCCACTTTCGAGTAATACAGGAATGTTGAAAAATGCTGTACCGATTCACAGCAAAAGACCCAAATTATACAAAATATTTCAATCCTAGCAGGCTAGCAGGACCTTTCTCAAATGTCCTGCTGGGATCGAGAGGTCCTTTTAAGATAAAAACATGCCCTGCAAAATGTCAGGCCCTTTGATATCACACCCATGTACATGTACATGTGTGTATTCCTAATTTGCACAGCAAAATGCATAATTTCTGAAGACCGTTATTGGAAATATAAGAAAACATAAAAAACACATGCCAGGCTTCTGACTGTGCTTGAAGTCTGCTTGAACTGGTCTCAATGTCTGACGATGCTGATATTAAAGCATGTTATACAGGAACATGTACCGGCGTACAGGGGGTACATGTAGATTCAACACCGAATGCAATATGGACAGAACAAATTACATCTGTTTAAATGGGCAAATTCATGCAAATTGGCCTGAATGAAAGGTTCATCATCTTTGGGGGTTGAATCACTTGATAAAGGCCTTGGAACCTTCTCTAGCTGTTACACATGTACATGCATCTGATTGTAGACTATTTAGGAAGACCAATATCTAAAGGCTCGATTCTACATACTACAGTGTACATGTACATATACATGTATACATATACATGTAGCTCAGATGGTAAGAACACTGGTACACAAAACCAGACTTCTCTGTTTCAAATCGCAGTCTCAGTCAAATTTTCCTTGCTATTGATCAAAGTTGTTCCCAGACAGTTTTGTTTTCCCTTTTTTGTTTGATTTCATTTGTCAATGTTTTCTCTCGAAGGGAACCATGCTGGCGATGAACGGCCTAAGACGAAAAGTTGCTCGCTTTTGCGCCCAAACGGGCTCGTTGGTGGCCTGCCCAAGCCCTGCCAAATGGCTCATGTGACCGGATGCACTCTGAACTCTCCCTCCCGAATAAAATGACAATAAACCTGTTTCACTGTTTCACTTTTATTCATATAAATTCAAATCAAATGTTACCTAACGAAACCTCCGCTATGTGTTGATGTGTTTTTTCCCCCCAAACCTAACATTGTGATTAAGTGTGTTGTGCCAAGTTGTACTTGTAGGCTATAATACGTGTACTGTACATCGAGAATCCATCTTTCGGGAGTGTCAGGCGCCTGGTGATAGAAAGGGCTCACTGCAGACCTACAAGTCCCCTTTAATCTCACTTCCTCATGCAAACATAACATTGGTACAAGGAAATGTGATCCCAATATCATTTCCTGGGCACTGCATTGACACCAAGCTCAATCATCTTTGTACATGTTCAATGTAATGTATATGATATTTCATGCGTGGGCACATTATATCAGAGTGCATACTGTAGTTTCAGGGATCAAGGAATTCCTGCACTACACAACCCCAAACGGAAATGTACATGTATAGTCCCACCATCAGCATTTCATATCAGTTTGGAAGAGTTTCCCGACAGCAGTGCAGGTGAGCTCATACTCATAGGGTGTTGCACAATTAGACAGTGGCTAAGGAGGGTCTAGTGCACCATTTTCTGATTCCCTGGGATCCGCCACAGATGAAGGTCCAACGACCAGCTCAACATCTGTTGGTAATGTAATTTGCTCTCAAGGTTGAAAAGGGTACAAGTACAATGTACCACGTATGTCTGTGGGTGGTTAACATTCATGATGCATTGGAATGGTTGTGTTTGAAGGTTTCCAATTTGCTGTTTGGCAGTCAGAAAGAGGACTCGCTACAGAAGCTTTCCAAACGGTTGTGTTTTAGGGATTGATTTTGTTGTGCGGGAGCGACAGTGGTCTCATGGCGTAAGCATACTAAGAGTTGAGTTTTAAACTTTTCCAGCGTCTGAAGTTTTGTTGATCCTAGCACTAGTAGCAGGACATTTCTCAAAGCTGCTCTATGCTCAAAGGCAGTAACTTAGTAAAGTGGCCGTAAACTTGTGATTGAACAGTGTTGTGCTGTCTCCAGTGACAACTAGAGATAGTAACTGGAGCCCGTGTTCTGACTTACCGGTACACATTTTGATCGTGGCAGGACCTTTGTCAAAGGATTTTGTTGGTGTACATGTTCCCACATGTACAGTCAGTGCATACGGTGTACATGTACATGTACATGTATGTAAAATAATATTGTACATGTTTTTACATACATGTACATGTACATGTGTGTACATGTACATGATACATGTACATGTGTGTACATGTACATGATACATGTACATGTAATATACACGTGTACATGTGTACATGTACTGTGTATGTACCTGTTGCATACGTACATGTGTACATGTAATGTACATTTACGTACATGTACACACATATGTACATGTACACTTTAACTAAGTTTGTACAGGTACCGGTAGTTGTGAATAGGGACCTACTGCCTACAATACTACTACAACCTACACCGTACGTACATGTACATGTCGGTAGTCGGTACATGTACATGTGCAGGTACGTGTACGTACTTGTACATGTACATATACATGTACCGGTATGCACATCTACTGACTAGGATGGAATATGGTACACATACATTGTACACATAAGGTAACTAGGATTTGGTACAATTTACATGATGCACATCTACAGTAGGCCTACATGTACTAACTACATGTACAGTACATGTACAGTACACATACATGTACATGTGTACAACAAAGTAGGATGGTGTTTGCTGAATGGCTGTGTGGACCAACTTTATAAAATTTGCCATCAGGGGCAGAAATTGGATACTGGCACGTGTGCACTTGGGGACTACGTTTTGCCATCATGATGATCACAGTGGATTTTTTCACTCTCTAACATTGCTAGCGATCACCAGGTTTTCAGCACAGCACTCCCTTTGACATCTAGAATGTCCAAGTCTACATGTACATGTAGCTACACTCTACATGTATCCAGCATCTAGACCAAGCCTTGCGAGCTGCTGTGCAACAAATATCAGGATTTGTTTTCTTGGGAGAATCGAATCTTCAGTTCTTGCCTAGTGCTTCAGAAAAAAAAAGGAAAAAAAATGGATACCCAATGACCAATTGAATATTTGGCACAGTCCTAATGTAGTCAGGCTCTGTAGTCAGGCTTTTGCTTTGTCCTGGCGGTGGAGTCTACCAAGCCTGGAAAACCACCTCCTCCCCAGAGTTGGGGGTCTAGTTTCATGTTTCTATCCCAACCCTTCCACACCACCTACACATACATGTTGTACACATGTACGCCGGTAAAGTATGTATACATGTATACATGTACTGTATGTGTATTCTGATCTGCATGGAAATTGCTTAACCATCTGCTGCACAAAACACAGCATTACTTATCAAAGTCCTTTTTCTTGCACAGCATGTTTAGCACATGCATGCTACAAAAACGGTTTAAATACAGTACATTATGTACACGTGTACATGTACCTGTAACTGCACATCGGGATTGGGTTGAGCAAATGTTGCAGAGCATGGTTACGGTACTTGTACAAGGCCCTACTACAAAACATGTACATGTAGGTACAATGTACATGTACGTACATGTACATGTACACTGTACATTGTGTACAGTATCTACATGTAAGTAATGTCCAGCATACATGTACAGTATGTCTGTCCATCATCGTGCTGCACTTTTGGCTAATGGTTGGCAGACTCATGATTGTCATGAAGTCACCGTCATAAAAAAACGGTCATTTCCCAGCATAAATATGGCCATTTAACATTTTACATAAAATGCACTTTAGAGACATGTACCGTGGCGTGCACAGTACAATGTACATATGCATGGTCATTGTAATTTCCTCTCTTTTCAATTTCATTTCATGACGTCCAGTGTTTCAGTTTCAGCACATGCAAATCAGTCGACTGTTGTGCTTCAGTTTCAAACATGTACATGTACTTAAACAAATTATCAAATTTGATTTACCCTTTACATGTACATGTACATGTACATATGTAGATACTAGATACTGTACAATTCATCAACGTATTGTACCGATACGATGTACATGTACATGTACATGTACAGTACATGTACATGTACAATGTACATGTACGTGTGTAGAAGATCTTTCCTTGGATGTATACAACTGCATATATAGGTACATGTACCAGTACTGTACCTGTATGTATGTACACTGTACATGTACATGTAACACTTTGACTGAAATTTGTGAAGCTTTGTTAGCTCTTAGGAAATGGATGTAGCCTGTACTAGTACTGTACATGTACAATGTACATACATGCAATGCATCTAGGGCCTACTCTTAATTTGGAAACTACATGTAACTGCATGTACAAACTATTATAATGTACATGTACATGTATGTTGTTTGTCGTTCCATGTAACACGCCACAATGGACTTCACCCAATGGGAATCTGAGAGTTTTTCCTCTCGTCTCTCCTTGAGATACTCCTTCTGCCTCCGTGGGACCCCCCCCCCCCCCTGTCTTCTCCTCGAAAGACTTGGGCCCGAAGGTTCATGCGTGACTCGTGCTTAGTTCTCCAGTCGTAACTGCAGCCCCTCGGCACCACGGATCCTCGCACACGCGTGCGAAAAACCACTCCCCCTCTCCTGGACCCACACACACACACACACACACACACCATCACCAACCCAAGACACACACACACCATCACCAACCCAAGACACACACACCCGCACACACCATCACCAACCCCGCCACACACGGGCAGCATCTGCATAAAGATGTAATTTACATACACGTCCATGAGCCGGGGCCAGCCAGGCAGGCCCCAGTGTGTGCGCGCACTGTAAGCGTACAGGGGGTTAGATAATGATTAATATTGAGTTAAAGTATTGTGCTCTGGTGTCGGGGAGAGGGAGCCCCATCCAGTGAGCACCGCGACTATGCCACTTGGCCTCCAGTTCGTCTGCTCCGCCGGTGTCATGCCAGTCCACCCAGAGCCGGCCAGTGAGTCATCTCTCTCCGTCTCTCTCTCTCTCTCTTTCTCCTTGCCTCTCCAGTTTCAGTGGTTTAATGAGCAGATTTCTGGATGTTTATGCTCTTCTCTCTCTTTTTTTTCTCCCTCCCCCTCCTCTCTGTCCGTGGTTGTTGGTTTTCTTTCTTTCTTTTTTTCCCAGGAAGAATACCTCGCCCTTGTTGCCAGGCTCATGATTCACATGCGGGATATAAGTGAGTATGATTGTCTTCTCTTGTCATTTTTTGTTTGGGACTCCGAGTCCAAATTGTCTCTGGGAGACTGTGTCTCCTCCTGTGCGTTTGTGCTGATTGCCTGTTTTGGCCTGGTCTGCACTCTGCAAGTGTTGGCGTACATACAGGTGTGTAGATGTTGTACATGTACATTCTACATTCTACATGTACGTGCACGTACATGTAGATGTAGATGTACATGTACATGTACATGTACACATGTGTACATGTAATTACTCATTACACTTTGTCAGGCTGAGTATTCAATGCAGTCTGCACACACATGAACATGTACATGTACAATGTACACATATTCATGTCATGTGCATAGTGTACATTGTATGTACAGTATGGCAAGGGGACTACCTGTGTCATTGTGTACAGTGTACAAAACTGGAAGTTGTAACTGTAATTTTTTCCTGATCCTTAACTCAGCTGGTTTCTCATACATGTACCGGTACAGTGTAGATGCGCATATACTGTGCACATGCACGTATCATGAACATTGTACATGTATACATGTACAGTATTTGGAATATCTTTGTCAATTCAAGACTTTGGTGACATTGAGTTACATGTATGATACTCATCATGGCAATGTGAACTTTGTTCTCGGAAAGAATAGTTGCACATTTTGTATACATGTACAATGTACATGAACATGTACAAAATATGCAGATATTGTACAAAATGCACAGTACCACTGTACATGCATCATAAGGTTTACCTGTATACATACATACATGTACATTTATGTATTTAATAATGCTTTTTGAATTGACTACCATTTTCCATTGTACATTGTCTGGCTACAAAACACATACAATTATTTAAACCAACAGTGCGCGTATAGTTTATGAATCAAAAAATAGAAAATGCAAATCAGGAACCAGGTACTTGTACTCTCAGATGGTACGTTCTGTAATCATTCCAAAGTACACATATTGGTCCAATGTACCCATACACATTTACATGTACTGTACATGTACATGTACGATGAAGGAAGATGATATTCTCTTGATCCCGAAGGATTTTCAATGATTTTTTGACAGTTTTCATCTAAAAAAAGATCAATATTTGAAAAGGAAATCATAGGAAACCTGCTTGTCCTAACCAACCATCTGCAGTGTGCAGTGTGCATGCCTGGTGTGCAATTGGCCTGGCGTGCATTTGCATAATGTAGCATGCACTGCACTAATTGAAATTTCACTTGAAGGCCCGCACTTTCCATATGATTTGGGATTTGCCAATTGAAAAATCTTCCCAACATAAGCTGCACAGAATTCGCATACTACACTACTTCAATGCTTGAGGGTCATCGTTGTCATCAATTTTTTCAGCTTGTCTTCTCTAACTCTGTTTTCATTACCGTCGGCCAGCCTGGTAGTGCCTTTGAATGCATTAGAACTCCGTGTACAGTGTACCTGGTGCAAATAGTGTGATTGTCATAAATTATGTACATGCACGTGGTGCAGTGGGACCTCGGGCTACGTGCATGGGTGATTGGGGAGTGGGGACAAGCTGGGACCTTTCCTCCCTGGATAGTCAGACCATATCTGCATATCATCTGCATATTATTTTGTTCTATACTTGCTCCCTCTCTCTCTCTCCCTCTGTCAGTCTGTCTCTCTCTCCCTCTGTCAGTCTGTCTCTCTCTCCCTCTGTCAGTCTGTCTCTCTCTTTCTAGCTCTCAGACCCTTTTTTTCTGTCTCTCTTTCTCCCTTCTTCCTTATAGATCTACATGTACAACTGTACGTATGCTCTCTCCCTTCTCTCTCTCCCCTCCCTCTCTGTTATTGAGCTTTCTTTGTCTCTGTCTGTCTCTTTATCTCTCTACTAGTACTACTGTATTTCTCTCCCTTTCCCTTTTTCACTTTACACTCTCTCACTTTCTCTTACACTTTCTTCTCTCCCTCTGTCTCCCACTCTCCCCTCTCCCTCTCTCTCTCTCCCGCTCTCTCCCTCTCTCCTCTGTCTCTCCTCTCTTTCCTCTCTCTCTTCTCGCTCTCTCTCCCTCCCTCTCTCGCTCTTTCTCTCTCTGTCTCTCTCTCCCTCTCTCTCCTCTCCTCTCCTCTCCTCTCCTCTCCTCTCCTCTCCTCTCCTCTCCTCTCCTCTCCTCTCCTCTCCTCTCCTCTCCTCTCCTCTCCTCTCCTCTCCTCTCCTCTCCTCTCCTCTCCTCTCCTCTCCTCTCCTCTCCTCTCCTCTCCTCTCCTCTCCTCTCCTCTCCTCTCCTCTCCTCTCCTCTCCTCTCCTCTCCTCTCCTCTCCTCTCCTCTCCTCTCCTCTCCTCTCCTCTCCTCTCCTCTCCTCTCTCTCTCTCTCTCTCTCTCTCCCTCTCTCGCACTCTCTCTCCTCTCCTCTCCTCTCTCCTCTCCTCTCCTATCTCTCCTCTCCTATCTCTCCTCTCTCTCTCCCTCTCTCTCCCACTCTCTCTCCTCTCCTATCATATCTCTCCTCTCTCTCTCCTCTCTTTTCTCTCCTCTCTTTTCTGTCTCCCCTCTACCTCCCTCTTTCTGTCTCCTCTTCTTCCTCCTGTCTCTCCTTTAATATCTGTCTCCTTCCTTTCTCATTAAGGAGGCATTGGTTAAGCTGGCATTCATTGATATTAAAACTAAATCTTCTGAAATGGAAGATTTGCGGTGACACCATGTCAAACATCTCTTGTGAGATGGGGTGCGGCTCTGAACAGAGTCGGTAAGACGGCAACCCAACGTTTCGGGCAGCGTGTATGTACTCTGCCTGTCATCAGGAGACTGTCAGCTCTCCTAACATCTGGCAGAGTACCGGTACTCACTGCCTTAAACGTTGAGTTACCGGCTCTCTAACATTGAGCCACACTCCGTAGATCTCACAGGAGATGTTTCACATGGTGTCACAGCAAACCTTCCACTTGGTACCTCCGCCGTGCAAACCGTCAAATCTTATCTAATCTGAACATGCTCACTCCTGAGGCAGTACCGTTGGTACAATGTACTTGTAAATTGCATGATTTTCTGTAGTACGTACCAGCACATTTGTACACATACATGTACATGTAGATTATATAAACCTTTGATATTATTGAAACTATTAATTTTTTCCATCAGTACAAATCCAGTGTTTTTCTGAAATTCATGTACCTGTGCATGTGCATACTGTACATGTAATGTACATGCACATTTACAGACCTGTACATTACAGCTACACTGTAGCTTCTTTTTGGGGTGTCTGTACATGTACATTGTAGATTCAGTTTGGGGTGTTTTTTTTTAAATCTTTCTCAAGACCATTGGTACACATGTATCAATTATTCTGCGCTACACAAACTGTACAAAATGAAACTTAAATATTCACACAATTTTTTTTTAGAACTTCACATATATACTGTATACGTGTACAGCAACTTTCAGGTTTATACTTGATCACCAGATGCCATGTCTGTGGCACACATTGGTGGTCTTGTCAAGTAGTCATGTCTCTCCAATCCTGTCGGTTTGCAGCCTTTTGTGGAAAGCTAAGTCCTGTAAATGGAATTGATCTTGCTATACATGTACATGTGTACAACTTGTTAAGGCTATGAATATACATATTGTACATGTACATGTATACATGTACCAGTATCTCAAATTTTAGTGGGCCCGACGTTTTGATCCTAGCAGGTCTGTTCTCAAAAGCCTCTGAGGAAGGTCCTGCTAGGATCGAAACGTCCGGCACAGCGCACAAGTGCACACTACATGTAGATTTTGAGATTTGTATTTTGATAATTTTAGTCAGTAAGCAATTTGCAACCTAATTTTTATATTGCTATGAATACATGTATGTACATGTACGTGTACGTGTACGTACACGTGTAAGGTGTTGTCTGTCTCCCTCTACTTTTTTTTCCTCCACTTGTAGGCCTGTCTCTTGCTGATTCTATTTTATTGTTTTCATTTTTTTACTCTTCTTAATCAAAACTTGTACATGTACCGGTACTTTTAGGTGATTTGATATGTGTATTGTGCTTGTGATGTACTTGTACATGTATACATGTACAATGTACCGGTACATGTACATTGTAAGTATACAGTACATTCGTGACAGCATATAGTACACGTGTAGATCCAATTCACATGCATACAGTGTACATGTATGAAAATGATCCTTTTACAATACACACTGAGACATTTTGCTTTGAGTCCTTGGAAAAAAGGGTGAGTTTGATATTCAACTTCCTATCCGGTGAAATATCAAGTAGGTTCAAGGATTGGTTGGAGAGTGGATATAAATCCTATACTACAGTACATACATATTAAGCACACTGTAACTGCCAATGGATGGATGTGCTCACTGTTTCCTATAATTATGAGACGGACTTCCTTGTCAGCCAAATTCAAATCAGACAACAGCTGTGTGAAGGAGTGTGATAATAACATTTGCAAGACAACCAATAAGTCACACAGGGGAATTGAAACAAATCATTAAAATAACGAAAAATGGTTGACTGGCCTGCTTCTGGTTTTATAAATCAATTCAGTACTGTAGTGTTAATGACTGTTTATTCTTGTACAGGTTTTTCCATAATCCATAACCCTTTTTTGTCTGTATGTACACTGTACCTGTACCTGTACATGTACAGTATGTACCTGTGCGGCGGACAAGGCATGCACAGGATCACATCTTCCACATCCCACGCAGCCGAGTTGAAGTGACAAAGCGTGGCTTCATCTCCAGGATTTCGTCCACTTACAACAGGCTGCATGGGATGTGTGATGTGTTCGGTGCTCCTTCCTTGCATTCTTTTCGCCGCCAGGTCCATGCAGCTCTTTCAACCTTTAATACTTGTTTGTGTTTCAGTCTTTGACTGTGTGTTGAATTGTTGTGATTGATTGTGGTTTGAATCTCTGCTTCTTGCATACTTGTACTTGGTTTTTTTTTCTTCTGTTTGTTCGTTGTTGTTTGTAATGGCCTTTGATTGTAGTTCTTTTCTTTAATATTATGTATGTTGGTTCTATGATATCCATTATTTATTCAAATATTTCATTGTAAATTGATTTATCAAATTAACTAGTGTTTCATTTATTTATATACCGGTATATCTTCCTGTAACTGGCATTTTGTTTGCTGTTGGACTTTATGAGATTAATAAATAAGAATGAGAATGTACATGTACATGTAGCTACATGTACATGTATCTGGCTCCTACATGTACCGTAGGTACCGCTACATACGTACATTGTGTACATGGTTTGTACATGTACTTACATGCCAATGTTGTGATGAAAGTTACATTGTACATTTAGTTACCATAGTTTGTTAATTTCTTTATGTGCGAGTGTAAGATTTTGGAGGTTTTTTTTTAAGACATTATGTTTTTTATGTCCACTGTCCACTTATACTTATACCAGTTCGTGCTTATAGTACTGTATATAAACATGTATGTATACTCATGGAGGAATAAGTGGTATACTGTACACTCACTACACTGTACATGTACATGTACATGTACAGTACTTATTCATGAGTGTAAATGTATGTACATGTACAGTACATGTATAGTAGTGTGCATGTTTATATACATGTACATGTACATGTACATGTAATAGGCCCTACATGTAATTTGTTTGAAATGTACCCGGTACAGTACAGTACAGTATGTATTTTACATTCTATATGTAGTACAGATTACGGAATCCTAAATTATGCATTAAGCGTACTAACCCAACTTTAAGCATAACAGCCATGAAATGCTGAGCCCATTGAATGAGCATTACTGAAATGCAGCCCATTAAATGAGCATTACTAAGATGCAGCCCATTTTGTTCATGCAGTAATTAGAATATTCATTGAGTATACATGTAGTTCCCAGCACAATACCTGCAGCCCCCCCCCCCCCCGCCTGATGAATAATTCATGAGGTGTCTTGCCTTTCAGACTCAAGGAAGGAAGGAGCCCAAGGCAAAATGCAGCAAATGGGAGCCGGTGCACAAGGTAGGTTAAAACCCATGCGGCACAGGGTGGAATCCATGCACTGCGGGGTGATCTTGTCAAGAGTGGAGGGAAGCCAAGCCAAGCATGTCTCCAAGGGTGTCCTGTGGTGTACTGTATAGGGCCGTTTCCACTACACCAAATAAACGCGATTATTTGGATCGCGATTTGAATCACGATTCATTTCAAACTCCACTTTTTTGTTTGCATGTGTGGACACAATAAACGCGATTATTAGTGGGCTTTGAATCGCGATTCGGACTCCATTAAGAGTGTTTTTTGCGCATCACTCATCGTCTTGCGATTGATCATAGGTTACGATTGGTTTGGTGAAATCGATTGCTGGTCCAGTCCAAGATTTCTTTGCTAATTTCTCATAATTGTTTAGACTTTAGTTCCCAGTTCGTTTTTCCTTACTTGTTTCACATGATTTGACTTTGATTTTGTTGTATTTTGGATGGGCAGACCCTATGGCCGCTCTGCAGGGGTTGACCTCTATGCCGGGGTCGCGACCCGGCCAGCAGGGCACCCCGCCCCCCGGCCAGCAGCAGATGCAGCAGATGATGGGTGGCAGGCAGCAGCATGGCACGGCAGGTATGGGAGTCTGGACACCAGACCACCCCTGTACTCCACACAATACCATGACCGTGTCACTTGAAACTTGTCTGCGCTTTACTTGAATGCATTATGTACCTCACAATCATTACTCCACATGAAACAGCGTGTATTTCTGTTAGTTTGAATTTTGAAACTGGTAAACCTGGCTTCTTTTTTTGGGTCACTTTTTAGTAAGCAAAGGGAGGGAAACTGGCTGGGAAGTAAATATAGAGACCAGAATATGTGTGAAGTTTGAACCGCCTTAGCTGCATGTACATGTACATAGTATCCTGCACCAGACATGGAGGCCTACCATACATGCTTTCATTGGCTGTAGTCAACAATCTTTGCTTTAGTAATGGATTAATTTTTCGGTGAAGGGGGAGGGCAGGGTCCTGCTAGGGTATGAATTTCACTTAAGTTTTTTTTTTATTAAGCTCCTGCTTGAATCAAAGCATCCGACCCTCGGAAAATATTTTTTAGGTTTGTTTATGATTTTTAGTCATTTAAGTTAGTCAGTAGCTGGCCAAAAGAAAAACTTGTGCGTTGCTTTTGACTGTTTGTCTTTGAATTTGGTGTGATTTTGTTTGTATGTTTTCCTTGCACTGTCCGCAGCAACGACAGCGAGCCAGCTGAGCCTGCAGCGGCAGAAGCAGTTTCAGCTGCAGCTGCAGAAGTTGTCCGGGGCCTCGGGCTCACCGCAGCCCCAGGCCACCAACTTCCTCCCCGGCACAGCGCAGCAGGTACGAGCAGCAACAGCCACCACGCGAATCTGCCTCCGAGTTGCATGTGTGCTGTCCCTATCCTCTGCAGTTTGTCTTCATTAGGGTCCAAAAGATTTTACTTGTTTAGATGGAATCAGATTTTCTTATTAGTTTCTCATCCCCGCCTGCATCGGTTTTTGTTTGGTTTTTTGCTGCCGCATGATTTTTTGTTGATAAAACGATAACAAGACAAAATTTCGAGGGATTTTTTGCTGTTTCCAGCCGTTGAACCTCCCACATGCACAGCCTACATATCTTACCGTACTTAGAAATGAAGTCGATACAAAAACTGTTGCAAACTGCTCACTGACTAAAATGACCTGCAGTGCATAAATCTCAAAAGTTAGAGGGCCTGACATTTCGATCCTAGCAGGACCTTCTCCTAAAAGGCAAAGTACTTAAAAATGACTGGAAAAATTACACTACCCATCTTTAGGAAGAAATGAGTGCTCATTTGTAACTTGTTATACGAGGCATAATTTTCCTTTTCAATAATGTCTTTTTCTTTCTCAACTTGTCTACTCGTTGTTGGTGGTAGGATATGAATCAGCAGACAGCTGGAACCAACGTGGGCCAGCAAATAGGGTCGCTACCCGCTGGACAACAGGGGCAAATGATCCGGGGACAGCAGACCTTCAAGGTAACAGGAAGGAGATGGGGGGAAATGTGGGTGGGTAGGGGAGGGGTCCATCCAGTGGCTCACTGTAGGAGATACAGTCGCAAGAGGGGCATGTCGGCATCGCTGAGGTGACCAATCAAGTGAGCTATGTGCTTCTATGCACAGGGGTCGGCCGCTTCAATTGCGGCCGTGCGTCGCTGCGTCCCGCGTCCACCTCCGGCCTGTCAATGTGGTGCACCTTAACAAACCGCGCAGCATGTTCTTGGAGAGTGCCCAGACCTCTGCCCACCGGAGGAGGTGGACCTCACTTACCCAAACCCACAAACTCGGAGCTGGTTGCAGCGCTTAAAGGCCCTATACAACATTGGTAAAGGTCAAAGGATTGTCATAGTTTGTGCGTTAAACCATAAGACATTCCATAAAAGCAATACTGCAAAGGTTTTAACTCAAATGGTAATCTGAGAAAGTAGAAAAATGCAAAAGAAAACAAACGTCATGGTTTGCACACCGTTCGGTAGTGTAAGAAATAGTTTGTTACTCGCAAGTACCGGTACACACTATCCGAATTATTGAGTTACCGGCCCTTTTCATAGCCACACTCCATCTCACAAGAGTTGATTTACATGGTGTTATCTCACACCTACTCAACCTGTGAGTGTGAAAAAAAAAAAACCCTGATAAACCCCAGTCTGATTCAACTCCGGGATTCCTCTCCGTCTTCCTCCCGAACCCCATCTTTCGTTCCTCAACTGTGCTTTTCGTCTACCGTAGTCTTCACAGTCTTACTTGGCCTCTCCTCGCAGATGCAGACACAGACGCAGCAGATGCAGCAGCAGCTGCAGCAGCTGCAGCAGGGACCGGCCGGAAGAGGCCAGCAAGGATTCAAGGTATACCTGGCCCGCACTCTCCCCGACCAACTTTACTGCAGACACGTTGTGACCTTGGGAGTCCCTATCGCTCACTCAACATTTTCTTTTTTCAGATTGAACATAAGCAAGCAAAATTGATTGTCAATCATTATGTCTACTATGGCCCTATCCCTGAATTAGGTTCTGCCGTGGGCGTTTGGTTGAATTTGAAGCCTGGCTTTTGTTTTTCACAGAACAAAGTAGTCTACCAAGAAAGTCCAGATAGACTCCAATTTATTCAATGCACAGAACATTAGACATGTGCAAAATGAAGCCATTTACTTGATCCTATGTAAGACTACTTTATCATCGAGGGCCTATTAATTCCAATGGCATCCTTTGAGATGCCGATGGCATCAGGCATGCTGCTCCTTTCTCAAGGTTGCCCCCACCCCGGCCAAGACTAGTTGACTGTCTAAGAGCTGGATAGCTCAGATGGTAAGAGCGCCGACATGCAAAACCTGAGGTCTTGGATTCAAGTCCTGGTACAGTCCAAGCTTTCTTTGCCGTTTAAAAAGATATCAGAACTTTCTCAAAGTTATAAACATGCACAGAACTTTGTGCGCAGCCCCATGTTCAGAACAATCAAAATGTCCAGTACCGGTATCTTTATCACCCCAAGGCATCTCAATGTCTTGTATTCAGAGATTTTTGTCTATGAATTCGCTATTGGAAGACTGTCATACACGTACACATAGAGGAAAGCAACCTAAACTATTGTATTGCCTTGTACAAAGAGTGCAATCAACAAGGAAACTGTTTTGTCGTGTGAGTGCAAAAACTTTGTATCTCCGATTTCATTTTTAGTGGAGAAACTTGTATGAATAGGGTTGTATGTGCTCTTTTAAATTCTATGTCCTTGGACTAAAAGTTATTTTATGAGTGTTTGAAGAGGATGCATTCGAAAACATTGTCACAAAGTTTGTACGGTGGCTTGTTATTTGAATCAAAGAGAGGTCAGAATGAATTAGAAATGCATTTTGCGCTGACACGACGGTTATTCTGTCATACCCCGAATGCCAGTCATTCCAGCAGCAACAGCAGCAACAGCAGCAACTGCAGCAACAGCAGATCCAGCAGCAGCAGCTGCAACAGCAACAGCTGCAGCAGCAGCAACTTCAGCAGCAGCAGCTGCAACAGCAGCAGATACAGCAGCAGCAGCAACTACAGCAGCAACAGCAGCAGCAACAACAGCAACAGCAGCAACAGCAGCAACAGCAACGCCAACAGCAGCAGAACACGCAACAGGTATGCGTGTACACACTACCCATTTTGTTTGGCTCAATGCTGCTCTTGTTTTGTGTGTTTTTTTTCTTTTCTAACAGGCATAAATTGTTATGTGCATGCCCCTGATACTGAACATTACCAAGGACAGGCTTGGGATACTGAACTCATTATCACTCAGTCCCAATTTTCTGATTAGGACTTCTCTTAAAGGCCCACTACAACATTGGGAAGATCGGAAAACATAAATGTACACAGATTTCCTTCTAATTTCCACAGTTTGTAGATGGTCATGATAGAATCCTCATGTTAAAAACTTACGGTCTGGGATGCTGAACTTTTCGAAAAAAAATTCACTCAAACATCGACAAATTCTTAAAAACAGTGACAGTATTTCACCTTTTTCTACTCTCTTTGAGCTAAAACCTTCGCTGGATTTCTTTTTTGGAATGTTTAATGATTGAACACACAAACTGTGGCAATCTTTTGATTTTTTCCAATGTTGTATAGGGCCTTTAAGATCAAAACTCCAGTTGAGCAGGTAACCTCAGTACACTAGTTATTAGGTGAGGTGCCGTAAGATGTATCTTGGTGACTTGAGATATTTGGTCACCAGGCCTTTCCTGTTTACACTGGTGTCCTACAGTGCAGTGAAAAAAACATCAACCCTGCATGCATTCTGGTAATGACAGTGGCTGATTTGAACTGGTTTTATTCTCACTGGTTCCCTGCTAACTGATTGACGCTGCATGCATGCATAGGTACCAGTGGTCATGAGTGCCATACTGATATATTGAACGGGTACTGTGTTATTGGTACTGAACTGTTTCATGTTTCACATCATGACATTTACACACTAAAAGGTTTTTAACCACTTCGCGCCGGGGGTTTTTCAGCGCCGATGACCGCCATAAGGGGGTTTTTGAACAATGCATCATTTTCAAATCTCGCTAAAACAATCGGAACAATATATTTATGTGAAATAAATCAATAAGAGTATACTATGGGTACAAGAGAGTAAAACCTGGCACAATTCGGACGTTGTTGTGGCTTTTGTCAAGAGATTATCCATTCAAAAAAGGGCCCTTTGTGCATCGTCAATGGACCGTAACGGGCGTGTGTGTGTGCGTGCGTGTACGCTGCTGACAATCCCTGACCGCAGACTCCAGCCTCCACTCCAGGCAGTCAAATCTTTGAGTTGGTCGGCCACAAACGAGCGTACAGATTACGGTAAAGAATGTGGGGGGAATTCCAATGCCTGACCGACGACCGTTGGGCTGTGTGGCATGCAATGTCCCCCGCGTGCTTTCAGCTGCAGCACGGTATCCCTCGATCCTCCACAGTAAAAGTCCCACAATTGCACAATTACTGCTGCTAATCTTGCAATTCATGTGGCAACTTGCG
Organism: Luidia sarsii; assembly: GCA_949987565.1. Lineage (NCBI taxonomy): Eukaryota > Metazoa > Echinodermata > Asteroidea > Paxillosida > Luidiidae > Luidia > Luidia sarsii. The sequence continues at coordinate 20,798,519 of OX465105.1, read as the reverse complement.
TCAAAAAGGGTCTTTGTACTGATTCGTATTGCTTTGTTCTGAGCTGAAAAGAGTCTTTGTTTAGAATGTGGACAATAGTGGTGCCCGGATTCGGAGGGCCCCGTTGCATAGGCAATCCAATTGACCTCCGGATTCGGAGGTCCCGGCGCGAAGTGGTTAATAACGACTCCCAAAACGATTCATTCCCTGACCTTCCTCCCAATCAAAATCTGTGGAAACGATACACTTTCATGTACAATGAAAGAAATTAGGTCAAATCATCAACATAGTCAATTTCTGTGAATGAGTAATTGTGCGAAACCAATGGACCCCTTTATTTCACTAGGTCGTGAGTGAATTTGTTGCGATTCCTGTTTGTCTTTGTCTCCGTAGCAACGGCCACCAGCCTCACCCTACGGTGGCTATCCGTACATGATGTCCCCACAGGTTTGTATATATCCGCCGGGCGCCCTTCCATGCCAGCTATACAGGCATTGCTCCGCGCTCTCATTGGCCCAGTGGGACGATCCTCTGCACAGCCATTGGCTGTTTTCTGTGTTAAGATTTTGTAACGCAACAAAGATCTGTCCTACTCGACGTGCAGTCAACACTGTGTGCACAGTGCTTTGCCACATCCCCTGCAAATAAAGAAATAAGAAATAAAGAAAATACATAGGCAGCCTGAAGTTCTTTTGACTGTGATTTGATTGATCTGTATACACCAAAAGCGAAGTGACTCATGGAACCAAACCTTGGGAAAAATATCAAAAAGCCATTAAAAAAGATTTCTCAAGTTTTTTTCATTTACCGGTACTTATAATGATAGTCTCCTTTTTGGTCATCCATTGATCGAGATTTTTGGGGCTAATTTATTGAAAATTATGCTTACCGGGTACTACTGCTCGCGCTTTGGCTCCGACCCAAATTTCGACACGCGTTTCAAGTTCAAGTGAGACGAAATGCAGGCTGTACACTTTTGGTTTGAATATTCAGGAATAGACTTTGGTTTACAGTAGCAACTCTTGAACCTCCAAGAAGCACTGACTGAGTTGTCAGCCGTTGCACGGCGGAGCCCAAACCCAAATTGAGATTTTTTTAAAAGACTCCAGCCAGAGCCAGTCTTACCATTTCACACCATCCTACCCGTGAAGCACCCTGGCACTTTGCACCAATGAGAAGGCAGAGCAGTGGCTGCACTGTAAGCCCAAGGCCAATGAGAGGCAAGAGCAATGCCTGCGCTGAGAAAGCAAGCCGATCAAAAAAGCTAGAGCAATATCTTTACTGGTCTGTTTTTTTTGCTGCATAGATCATTAGCCTCTCCATGCTTTCATTCTCCTTTCATTTCAAAATGTTTTAAGTGTCTTCCTCACATGTGGCAGTAGCCACCCACGATGCTCTGTGATGTGTTTTTGTGTTTGCCAGCAAATGTAGAATAATTTTTAGTTTGCTGTCCGAACGTGCCCACCATTCTAATTGTCGTTAGAATGGCCAATGTACATACATGTACTTGTGCCATTCCTGTCCTCTGCACATGAGAAATATGTCCATTAGATCCTGACATTTCGATCCTAGCAAAACCTTTTTTCAAAGGCAGAACATTTCCTTTTCCGTGAGATATTCAGTAACTCCTCCTCCATCGCCTACTAACTCATCGGATTGATTTGAAGCACGTCTCTGATTGAGGAAGGTTGGGTTATGATTAACGCCAAAGTTTAAGGCTGTGACTGTTAATTGTACTTTTACTCAATGGGTGTCTACACATCCCTTGCCACAATGAAGGCTGAGCCATAACCATTTGATTTGGATTCCTACCTACAATGCCCCTACACAACATTGGTAAAATTGAAAAACAGAAATGTTCACAGATTTACATGAAACTTACAGTCTACAGTTTGAAGATGGTTATAGTAGAAACCTCGCACTTAAATATTTCTGCCTAAAATGCTGTATTTTTTTAGAAAAAGAGTAAAGAAATAGTTTACAGTATTTCTCATCCCCTAGATCTAAACAATTTTTCAGAACAATTTGTTGAATGCTGCATTTTCGCAAAACAAATGAAGCGGTTTTTCACTATTTTCTCGAGACTCGGTTGGCGAATTGAGCTGAAATTTTCACAGGTGTGCTATTTCATGTATATTGGATCGGACAGCGTATGGATGCTATTCTTTTGACCTCGACCAATGTTGTGTTATCCCTGTAAGTGCAAGTTGCCATGGTGGAAGTCCCAGCCTCTTTATGTTGAAGTCTAGGCTGTGAATATGGAAATCCCAGTTTTTGTTATTACTGTTATGGAAATCCTGGTTGCTATAATGGAAGTCCCAGTTGCTATCATGGAAGTCCCATTTATTATGCTAGCAAACATGGAAGTCCCATTATCTGTTATGGAAGTTGCTCAAAACATGGAAGTGCCAATTGGCTGATATGGAAGTCTCAGTTTCTGGCAAGGAATTCCTATTTTCTAAAATGGAAGTCCTGGTTGCTATGCAGAAACTGGTTGGCATCGCACTTTGATGTTAAATGTACATGTACATTGTTCCCAAAGAGTTTCCCACATTCTCATGGAGTGGATTTGGTGCTTCCCATTTTGTTCCTAGTGCATTTCATGTGTTTTCCCATTTCATCTCTGCCTGTGTTATAATTCCATGGTGTCTATCCATCTCAGTCTTTGTGCGAGGTTTTGTTTTCCAAACCCAGGCTTGATGTGGCATCAGTCTCCCTCCCATTTCATTTAACCACCACTGCACAGTTTGCTCCCAGAGTCTGTGGCACGATGCACGCATTTTGTCAATGAATGTCCCTTGCTCCGTGAACTAATTTGGCTTTACTAACACTGCTTGAGAACTTTCTGATGTATTAACACCTAACCTGGTCTCTCCACGGACTCTTCCATTTGTTGTGTGTGTGCAGGCACCACCAATGTCCCCATTTGGTAGTGGTGGCCAGCCTTTTGTGATGTCCCCTCAGGTCTGTATCAAGTGGGAATCCCCCTTTGACAAAATGGCATTGGCCAACATTTTCTGATGCCCCACGGGCCAAAGTGACAATAGTTCTCTGTTCAGTCTATTGTTCGATCAATTGAATCAATGGTTCTCTAAGCACATTCAACTAGATTACCCAACCAATATTTGATGTTGTCTTGTTCCAAGAAGACTCCGTACAGCATACATCCCCTCTTAACTCTCATCATCCCGGCTACCAGTTTCCCTGACCTCATTTGAGGCCGCAGATGTTTCTGTGGACACATTAACTTGGTCTGTGGCTGTGGCAGGCCCTTAGCTTGAAATATCTGGATGAATATCACATTCCTTGGTGTATACGTTCTTTCATGGGTGGCTCATGTATTTTTTCGTGGTCTTTCGTTCCTGATATCGTTTTTGCTTTGTTTTTCCTTCTTCTTCCTTTACTCTTTCTTTTCTCTGCTTTCTGCATCTTTGCCGCCGTCCTAAAGGGTCCACCTTCGTCCCCTTATGGCGGCCAGCACATCTTGATGTCACCACAGGTCGGTACTGCTCATGCGCCTCGCTCTATCCTACCCAACTAGCCTCGCCCAACCTTGCCCTTGCTCTACCCTTTCACTGCCCACCCTTCTGCGCTGCCACATCCCACCCACCCACATCCCACCCAGCCCCACCCCATGCTGCCCTGCCACATCCCACCCAGCCCCACCCCATGCTACCTTGCCACATCCCACCCAGACCCACGCCATGCTGCCCTGCCACATCCCACCCAGACCCACCCCATGCTACCTTGCCACATCCCACCCAGCCCCACCCCATGCTACCTTGCCACATCCCACCCAGACCCACGCCATGCTGCCCTGCCACATCCCACCCAGACCCACCCCATGCTGCCCTGCCACATCCAACCCAGACCCACGCCATGCTGCCCAGCCACATCCCACCCAGCCCCACCCCATGCTGCCCTGCCACACCCCACCCAGACCCACCCCATGCTGCCCTGCCACATCCAACCCAGACCCACGCCATGCTGCCCTGCCACATCCAACCCAGACCCACGCCATGCTGCCCTGCCACACCCCACCCAGACCCACCCCATGCTGCCTTGCCACATCCCACCCAGACCCACGCCATGCTGCCCAGCCACACCCATCCAATCTCACCCTATGCTGCCCCTCCATACTCCTATCCACACCCATCCACACCTGCCACACCCAAAGCAGCCCCTCCGCATGCTGCTATACCACACCCCGCCCATCCCAAGCCCCAACCCACCCCCGCTGCCCAGCCACACCCCACCCCACTGCCCAGCAACACCCTATCAGTCCTACCCCATGCTGCCCTGCCATACCCACCCAGCCATATCCCACCCAGTCCCATCCCCATGCTGCCCTGCCATACCCACCCAGCCATATCCCACTCAGTCCCATCCCCATGCTGCCCTGCCATACCCACCCAGCCATATCCCACTCAGTCCCATCCCCATGCTGCCCTGCCATACCCACCCAGCCATATCCCACTCAGTCCCATCCCCATGCTGCCCTGCCATACCCACCCAGCCATATCCCACCCAGTCCCATCCCCATGCTGCCCTGCCATACCCACCCAGCCATATCCCACCCAGTCCCATCCCCATGCTGCCCTGCCATACCCACCCAGCCATATCCCACCCAGTCCCATCCCCATGCTGCCTTGCCATACCCACCCAGCCATATCCCACCCAGTCCCATCCCCATGCTGCCCTGCCATACCCACCCAGCCATATCCCACCCAGTCCCATCCCCATGCTGCCCTGCCATACCCACCCAGCCATATCCCACCCAGTCCCATCCCCATGCTGCCCTGCCATACCCACCCAGCCATATCCCACCCAGTCCCATCCCCTTGCTGCCCTGCCATACCCACCCAGCCATATCCCACCCAGTCCCATCCCCATGCTGCCCTGCCATACCCACCAAGCCATATCCCACCCAGTCCCATCCCCATGCTGCCCTGCCATACCTACCCAGCCATATCCCACCCAGTCCCATCCCCATGCTGCCCTGCCATACCCACCCAGCCATATCCCACCCAGTCCCATCCCCATGCTGCCCTGCCATACCCACCCAGCCATATCCCACCCAGTCCCATCCCCATGCTGCCCTGCCATACCCACCCAGCCATATCCCACTCAGTCCCATCCCCATGCTGCCCTGCCATACCCACCCAGCCATACCCCACCCAGTCCCATCCCCATGCTGCCCTGCCATACCCACCCAGCCATATCCCACCCAGTCCCATCCCCATGCTGCCCTGCCATACCCACCCAGCCATATCCCACCCAGTCCCATCCCCATGCTGCCCTGCCATACCCACCCAGCCATATCCCACTCAGTCCCATCCCCATGCTGCCCTGCCATACCCACCCAGCCATATCCCACCCAGTCCCATCCCCATGCTGCCCTGCCATACCCACCCAGCCATATCCCACCCAGTCCCATCCCCATGCTGCCCTGCCATACCCACCAAGCCATATCCCACCCAGTCCCATCCCCATGCTGCCCTGCCATACCCACCCAGCCATATCCCACCCAGTCCCATCCCCATGCTGCCCTGCCATACCCACCCAGCCATATCCCACCCAGTCCCATCCCCATGCTGCCCTGCCATACCCACCAAGCCATATCCCACCCAGTCCCATCCCCATGCTGCCCTGCCATACCTACCCAGCCATATCCCACCCAGTCCCATCCCCATGCTGCCCTGCCATACCCACCCAGCCATATCCCACCCAGTCCCATCCCCATGCTGCCCTGCCATACCCACCCAGCCATATCCCACCCAGTCCCATCCCCATGCTGCCCTGCCATACCCACCCAGCCATATCCCACCCAGTCCCATCCCCATGCTGCCCTGCCATACCTACCCAGCCATATCCCACCCAGTCCCATCCCCATGCTGCCCTGCCATACCTACCCAGCCATATCCCACCCAGTCCCATCCCCATGCTGCCCTGCCATACCCACCCAGCCATATCCCACCCAGTCCCATCCCTATGCTGCCCTGCCATACCCACCCAGCCATATCCCACCCAGTCCCATCCCCATGCTGCCCTGCCATACCCACCCAGCCATATCCCACCCACTCCCATCCCCATGCTGCCCTGCCATACCCACCCAGCCATATCCCACCCAGTCCCATCCCCATGCTGCCCTGCCATACCCACCCAGCCATATCCCACCCAGTCCCATCCCCATGCTGCCCTGCCATACCCACCCAGCCATATCCCACCCAGTCCCATCCCCATGCTGCCCTGCCATACCCACCCAGCCATATCCCACCCAGTCCCATCCCCATGCTGCCCTGCCATACCCACCCAGCCATATCCCACCCAGTCCCATCCCCATGCTGCCCTGCCGTTCCCACCCAGCCATATCCCACCCAGTCCCATCCCCATACTGCCCTGCCATACCCACCCAGCCATACCCCACCAAAGTCCACCCAATGCTGTTCTTCCATACCCCAGCTCCACCCATACTGACCCCCCCCCCACCCCACTCCCTGTTGCCCCATCCTATGCTCATGCAGCGACTCAATGCTCAAGTCAAACTTGACTCATGCTTATTCAAAACCACCTGCTTTATCTGAGTAGTTATCCGAGCTGCGATGAGATCCATTTGGCCATCTGAACATGTGCTCTGGTGGCCACTAAAAAAAATTCCAGCAAAACAATGAATTCAAGGGTCAGCCTTTGGGGGTCAAAGCCATCCAGTTCTCTTTGGTCTCAGTTCTTGTCCCCAGTGAAGCTTGCCTTGCCTTGCCTCTGCCTCTGCACTGTCATCCCTCCGTGATTTTCCGAAAGCAGAAAATGCAGGGTACCAGGCATAAGCACTACTGCACAATGTGTCTTGACTGGTTGTCTGTGCTTGCTTTACAATTGCATACAATGCAGAGTGTCTTTGGCTCAAAAGAGAATGTATTTTCCACAATTTTACTTCTAAACCGATCTTAATTAGCAAGCAATTTGCGGGGTGTCTTTCAGCTGCTGTGTCATGTAAGATAACATTGTTTGGTCCATTAAGTTTGTGCTTACCTTTCCTATGGAAGCAGGGATGTAAGACTTCCTGAAATTTCCGGATTTTCGGTTATGGCGTGATTTTTTTTACTCGGATTCCCGGAAATGGCGTGATTTTTTTAAATTGTTTTATTTTTTTCCTTTTTTTAATGTCAATCTTTTTAATTTCAAACTGCTCAATTTTATCTGTTAAAACCCTAAAAACTGAAGGGTCGCATAAGCACTCACTTGCAGTCGCTCAATTTATTGGCCTTCAGTAATTTTCAGGAAATGACTTTGTCGGTCACTTACATCCCTGATGGAAGTATCTTTTCTCTCTTTAGTTTTGTTTATCAGGATTTCCACTGCACACACAGGCATGCTGGGAGTTTCAGAGTCAAGTCTGTCTCCACATCCATTGGCTACGACTGAAAATTACACACAAGACTATAGGAAAATCTGCAGGAATTACTTACAGGCTTTTTTTCAGACCCAGGTGTAATTTGCAGCCATTGCCCACAAATTTGGGCCTGAAAATACGGAAAGTTGAGAAAAAGAGTCTGCCGCCACCAAGAGTTGAGAATGAGTTAAGATTTTGATGCTTGGACTGCATGCGCATGTGCATTCAGCACACCAGTATCACCTTTTTATGTTGCATCATGTCTCATCTTTACTTGCATGGCAATTTTCATTTGAATGAACAGGCAACTCAAGACTGATTTTTTTTACCTCTTCTCTTCCTCGTATTTGAAGAGTATTTTTTGTGGTGATTGACAGAAAATTGGGAGCAAGATCTTGACATTTTGAAGGCAATTTGATGACTTTGTTGCCATAGGGAATAGTGGTTGTGGAGGTGTAGCTGAAAAAGCACCAATCACTCGCATTTGTGAGAACGACCTTTTTCCTCGTTCCGCGAGTCCTGCAGTAGCCATTTGCACCCTTTCAGAAACCCTGTATCACCTCATTGGCGTGGGCATGAATGGACGGAGATGGACGGAGGTGCATTCACCGATCCTCGGAGTGCATCCTGTATGCTCCAGCAGAGGAGTGCTTGAAGGCATGTCACCCCGTCGCCATCATCAAACCCTGTTTCCAATTGCCTGCTGGATAAACTTGGCCAAATGTCATCTAGTCACCGGCTCTTTTCAGAGCCACACTTCTCCTTGAACGAGAAGTGCTACATGGTGTCACCGCAAACCCTTCCAATCAATGTCATCAAGTGCTTTAAAAGTGTGCAACACATGTAGGCCCAAAATTGAAGAAATCTTGCTCCCGGATTTTCTGTACATTTCTCTATCCTTCCAAAGATGTTTTGGGATTTGCGACCTGGTTTTTTTTTTTGGCATGTGGCCCGAAAGTCGGGTTCCCCCGAACATGACTTCACGGCTGGTGCCGACTCTCCGTGAAGCCCATGTACAATTCATGAGTGGCTCTCCGTGCATGCATTACTGGTGCTTATCGGGCCTTCGGCATTGGGAACTTGCACATTTGGCTCCTGAGTTGTGGCTTCGTGCACAGAGTGCCTGTCTGCCAGCCTCACTCTCTGTTTTGACTGTGGTTTTCGGTGTGTCGGTTCTTTTAAACTCTCTCCCTACAGTCAGTGACCCAGCAGCCATCACCGGCCGCCCAGCCACCGAGCCAGGGGTGAGTCCGTGTAGCCAGGCAATCGGGCAAAGCACTGGGCACGTATATCTAGTAGTGTCAACCCTCATTGAACCCTCTTTCTCCTTGATGTAAACATCATATGTGACCCGGCACAGCGACATGAGGAATATTCCACCAAAATACTTTTCGAGTAAACAACGCCTGAAGTCAAAGTATCTTCTCAATTCGATAAAAAATACTTTTTTTTTGTTTTTGATTTTCGGAAAGTTAATGTATTGAAGGATATTATGTCCATAGGATTTTTCCGAAATCCGTCTCTGAATTTTGAAAAAAAAGGGTTTCAGGGGAGTGTTTGTGTACTGTTTTCATGAAAATGTAAAGTTCCTGCCTTTTTGAATGGCCGCTTTCGAGGAGTTACAGTAGAATGGCGCTGATATACATGTAATGTGTCTGTACCCCTTGTACTATTTGCAACAAAGGTCACACGGAAATAATTTTGATATCATTTGAAAGCTAATGGTATACTCTTTCACATCATTAGAAAATCTCAAAATCTCAAAAGTGGGGTTTTTTCCTCATTATGCTGTGCCGGGTCACATATTGTATTTATCAAAAGACCCATTGCAACGCGATACCTGCTGCTATACGCGGGAGTCGCGGGTTCAAATCCTGCCCGAGCTGTCTGAATTTTTGTCATCAGGCATTGGGCAAAGCACTGAGCATTCAGTGTTTATCACGTTGAGCCGGGCAAAACCTCACAATTTTGTCTCTATAGTTCGGATGATTAGAGCACTGATACATTAATCCAGAGGTCTCTGGTTCAAGTCTCGGTCCAGTCAAGAGTTTTCTTTTGCCAATTTTACAAACTGTCTCTATTGTGTTTGGCCCTTTGATGACAGGTCGCAGCCCATGCCGTCGCCAGCCAGCTATCTGCAGCCCTGCCCATCCCCTCAGCAGGCCAGCTCCTTGCCTTCCCCCGCCGGGTCCCAGCGGGGACCTCCCAGTGTCCCCTCACCCAGCGGCGCCCTCAGCACCGGTAACAGCTGCTTCTTTGTTTTTTTGCTTTTCATTCCTCCCCTCGACCAACAGCCCCCCCCCCCCCCAAAAGAGGGGATTGCACAAAATGGACGCTGCATCCTCTTTGGGCGATCATCAGCAATAGACTCCTCAAATTATACACCGTTTGAATCACTGGCATCACTCCCACCACTGCCCGCCTTTCCAGTGCTGCTTCTTTACAGTTCAGTGGTATCCACACCCTGACCATTCTCATATGTTGTCCGCCCAACGCATCTTTGGTCAGCCCATAGAACGATGACATCCCTCTTGCATCCCAGTTTGCAACATTTGTGTATATTCAGGGTTGTAAGACTTCCAGAAATTTCCGGATTTCCGGAAATAACGTGATTTTTTTTCCGAATTTCCGGTGTGATTTAAATAAAGATAATAATAATAATTTTGATTGAGAATTTTTTTTTTAACCTGTATCTCAAACTGCTCAATTTTATCTGTTAAAAACCCTAAAAACTGAAGGGCGCCTGCACCCCTGCCAGAATCTCGCAATCGCATCTCTTGGTCACATAAGCACTCACTCGCAGTCGCACAAATTTTTTTGGCCTTCCGTGATTTTCAGGAAATGACTTTATACATCCCTGTATATTGCTCTGGCAATCAAACAAACAATCACCCCTGACTGAAATCGTCTCCCCTCTTAACTAATCTCCTTTTCTTTGCATATTCCAGGCTCGGTCGGTCCGGGGTCTGTGGGCTCCATCGGTGCCGTGCCCAGCCCCAAAGGGCAGGCAGGCACGCAGGGCTTGGACCAGCAGGCCTACGCCGAGAAGCGCAAGCAGCTGTCCAAGTACATTGAACCCTTGAAGAAGATGATCAACAAGGCCAGCAAGGATGACGGTGAGTCGCCCGGCAGATGCCGTGGCGAGGGCGACAAAGTGGCCTTTGAAAAGGGAGGATTTGGTTTAGCTTTTTTTTATGGGGGAGGGGAATGCTAGGCCAGAAATACATAGCTGCCAACCATTCCTTTTTTTCTGTACACAGTGCCTGTTGTCACTGCTGACAGTGTCCTTTCTCTACAAAATAATAGTTGGTAGAAACTTGATCTAATGAGGTTTTAGGATTTTTTTTCCACCCTTTTACGGTGAGGGTATTACATAGCTGCGAGCCATTCCTATTTTGGAGGAATCTCTCCTCTTTTTTGGTAAAAATTAATCACTTTTTACAAGCTCTTGACAACAGATTCTGATTTTTGGCTTTGAAATACTCATGTATTCCTATGTAGTTTGCTCTGTGATTCCTCTTCTTTTTTTTAGCAGAAGTATTCCTAATTTCCTTTGAGATAGGTTGGCAGCTATGGAAATAACAGCAGCAGAAGCATTAGACTGTGTGTCGGCCATGTTTTTTTATTTTTTATGAAAGATTGCCAAACACAAGGCCTTATAAGGCCACTCGAGGTGATGGCTACAGGAAAAATAGAAGAGGAATACATAGATAAAGAAAGAAAACGTGTGTGAAAACGAATGGTCTCCTATCGCTTTGTCCAGCTCACAAGAGATGACAGCCAGAGCATAGTCACCACTCAGGTTCTTTTCAGAACCACACCTCTTTCTTAAAGAGATCTTGCACATGGTGTCCCGCATACCTCTATTTCACAAGAGATGATTTACACGGTGTCACCACAAAACTTCCACTTCACCGAGGCCCGTACAAAAGGGTGGAGGCAATGGGCTAATGGTTACAAAGCTCTCATCAAAAGTATGAATTCCCACTGGGTTTAGGTGAGTGGCTCGCCCGACACGAGATTGTCTTTCTGGTTGTTGCTCACCATCACACCCCCTCCCTCCCTCGCCTCCTCACTCTCGCCTGCAGAGCATCGCAAGGACATGAGTCTGAGCAAGATGAATAGCCTCCTGGACATCCTCTCCGATCCCAACAAGAGCGTGCCCCTCAACATGCTCCTCAAGTGTGAGGAGGTGCTGGAGAAGATGGACCTCGGCAAGGTGGTGAGTCCAAGCCTCGCCTCACCCACGACCCTGGCATTGCCTCCCTCCCTGCACCCTTCCCTCCCTCCCTGCCTGCACTCTTCCCTCCCTGCCTGCACCCTTCCCTCCTTCCCTGCACCCTTCCCTCCCTCCCTGCTCCCTTCCCTCCCTCCCTCCCTGCACTCTTCCCTCCCTGCCTGCACCCTTCCCTCCCTCCCTGCACCCTTCCCTCCCTCCCTGTACCCTTCCCTCCCTCTCTGCACCCTTCCCTCCCTCCCTGCACCCTTCCTTCCCTCCCTGCCTGCACCCTTCCCTCCCTCCCTGCACCCAATCCCTCTCTCCCTGCACCCTTCCCTCCCTGCCTGCAACCTTCCCTCCCTCCCTCCCTGCACCCTTCCCTCCCTCCCTGCACCCTTCCCTCCCTCCCTGCACCCACCCTTCCCTGCCTGCACCCTTCCCTCCCCTCCCTGCCTGCAACCTTCCCTCCCTCCCTCCCTGCACCTTTCCCTCCCTCCCTGCACCCTTCCCTCCCTCCCTGCACCCTCCCTTCCCTGCCTGCACCCTTCCCTCCCTGCCTGCAACCTTCCCTCCCTCCCTCCCTGCACCCTCCCTTCCCTGCCTGCACCCTTCCCTCCCTGCCTGCACCCTTCCCTCCCTCCCTGCACCCTTCCCTCCCTTCCTGCACCCTTCCCTCCCTCCCTGCACCCTCCCTTCCCTGCCTGCAACCTTCCCTCCCTCCCTCCCTGCACCTTTCCCTCCCTCCCTGCACCCTTCCCTCCCTCCCTGCACCCTCCCTTCCCTGCATGCACCCTTCCCTCCCTGCCTGCAACCTTCCCTCCCTCCCTCCCTGCACCCTCCCTTCCCTGCCTGCACCCTTCCCTCCCTGCCTGCACCCTTCCCTCCCTCCCTGCACCCTTCCCTCCCTTTCTGCACCCTTCCCTCCCTCCCTGCACCCTCCCTTCCCTGCCTGCACCCTTCCCTCCCTCCCTGCACCCTTCCCTCCCTCCCTGCACCCTCCCTTCCCTGCCTGCACCCTTCCCTCCCTCCCTGCACCCTTCCCTCCCTCCCTGCACCCTCCCTTCCCTGCCTGCACCCTTCCCTCCCTGCCTGCAACCTTCCCTCCCTCCCTCCCTGCATCCTCCCTTCCCTGCCTGCACCCTTCCCTCCCTCCCTGCACCCTTCCCTCCCTCCCTGCACCCTTCCCTCCCTCCCTGCACCCTTGCCTCCCTCCCTGCAACCTTCCCTCCCTCCCTGCACCCTTCCCTTTAGTCTGAAGCTTTTGAAGCAAACCCAGAGGTTGCGGGCTCAAGTCCCGGACTCAAGTCAAAGAGTTCTTTGCCATTTTTCCAAATGTTTAGAGAGGGGCCTGACAATTGGATCCCAGCAAGACCTTTCTCTAAGGCAGAGTCAGAAAGGTTCTGACTTTGAGGAAGGTCCTACTAGGATAACAACTTCTGGCACCCGAGTTTCTGAGATGTGCTCTTGGTCATTTAAGTCAGTAACCAATTTGCAACATTTATGTACTACGTCCAGTCAGAATTTTTTTTTTTAAACAAAATTTAAATTTCAAAATTTAGTGGGCCTGACGTTTCAAATCAATCCTTTTTGATTTTCGCAAAGCATCATGTGTATAGATGACAAACTGGCTGTATTTTTATCTCACAACTCAACGGCGGAGCACGCAAAAACGAGATGAGTTCAGAAATGAAACTCGCACAGAATTTCCGTCTAGATACCAGCAACAAAATATATTTTTTGTCGGAATGTGGAGTGGGTAGTTTAACAGAAATCAGTGCATACGCGCATCGCGCTTGCCATCTAGTCACCAAGGGATTTTCCACTGATTCCTCCGAAACTACCCAGTCCACGTTCTGACGTGGTATCTGATTTGTTGCTGGTATCTAGACGAAAATTCTGTGCGAGTGTATTTCTGAACTCCATCTGGGTGAAATACGGCCAGTTTGTCATCGATACCGTGATGCTTTGCAAACGTCGAAAAAAGGTTGATTGCAATACCTCCTATCTCATCTCTCTGCCCTCTTTTCCCCCCGTCGGTCAGAGTTCCCAGTCCTCGGTGCCCACTGCCAGCTCCGCCGCCTCCTCTGGACCAGCCGTGCCAACCGCTCCCACCCCCACGGCCATGTCCAAGACCAAGAACATCTGCTCCCCGCTCTACGAGGCCATCATGTTCAGCGTCAACTCGCCCGCCCTGAACCACTCCCTGCAGCGGACCTTTGGCCCCGGGGTGACGGCCGTCCACGGCCCCCCCACCAGGTAGGCCACCGAGCGAGAGCAGGGAAAAGGAGGAGGAGGAGGGAGGCGGGGCAAGGAACTCCCACGAATGAGGGCTCACACCACTGAGAGATTTCTTCATACGCTGCCAAAATTTTCGAGGCGGCATATCTTGCCTGTCGTAACTAAGAACTGGTTCGCTTAATGGGAATAAATTCTGCCAGTGTGCATTTTTGGGGGTGGAAAAATCAATGATGAGTTCATTTGGTTCTGTTTGGCTTGATGCTTTCCGTTTTTTAATTCGAATGTAATAATCTCGATGCAAGGAGGGCGTGATCCCTGCAGATGCACTACGGTTTAATGGTTGCATGCTTCTGACTGGTGGCCCCATCTCCCCTTTGGGAAGGCCACCATCTAAGGGCTGGATAGCTGTGAGGCTTAGACCGCTGGTCACACAAAGTCCACACAGTCCCTGGTATCAGTCTGCTGAATGCAGGCACTGTGGTACACTGAATGGCCCACTGTGGGCACTCTTAATAGGGTCATTGTATCCGCACAGTCCCTGGTATCAGTCAGCTGAATACAGGCACTGTGGTTCACTGAATGGCCCACTGTGCACACCCTGAATAGGGGAATTGTATCCACACAGTCCCTGGTATCAGTCAGCTGAATGCAGGCACTGTGGTTCACTGAATAGCCCACTGTGTGCACTCTGAGTAGGGTCATTGCATCCACACAGTCCCTGGTATTAGTCAGCTTAATGCAGGCACTGTGGTTCACTGAATGGCCCACTGTGTGCACTCTGAATAGGGTCATTGCATCCGCACAGTCCCTGGTATCAGTCAGCTGAATGCAGGCACTGTGGTTCACTGAATGGCCCACTGTGTGCACTCTGAATAGGGTCATTGCATCCACACAGTCCCTGGTATCAGTCAGCTGAATGCAGGCACTGTGGTTCACTGAATGGCCCACTGTGTGCACTCTGAATAGGGTCATTGCATCCACACAGTCCCTGGTATCAGTCAGCTGAATGCAGGCACTGTGGTTCACTGAATGGCCCACTGTGTGCACTCTGAATAGGGTCATTGCATCCACACAGTCCCTGGTATCAGTCAGCTGAATGCAGGCACTGCTATTTGTCACCCCTCTAAATTGTCTTTCTGCTTCTTCTCCGATGCCACCAGCTACCCCACCCCTACGCCCCCAGCCAAGCCGGACGTGGACAGCCCGCCCGTGGCCGTGCCCAACATTGTCCAAGGGGAGGTGGCCCGATTGGCGTCCAAGTTCAGAGTCAGCCTGGACGAGAGCTACCACGTGGGCGGTGAAGACGTCCACCTCATCTGCCGCTTCGGTAAGGCGCACACTGCCTCCGGCCTGTTGCGGTCCCCGTGACCTGGGTTTTGTTTCTTTTTCATGATCTGAGCTAGATGAGACTCGGAACGTTTGCATGGTGGGAGGTTTGCGGTGACACCATGTGGCACCTCTCTTTCAAGGAGACCCTCTCGAAACGACGGGCAGAGTGCACACTACCCGAAACATTGAGGTTACCAGCTCTTTTCAGAGCCACAATCCTTCTTGATCTGAGCTAGGCCTACTCTAGCTGCTATTGGCAGAAATTGGCCACCTGAGGTTGATTTCACAAAGCCTTTTGATGCATCGTAAACTCTACCCGTGATGGATAACCCATCGTTAGTTGTGACAGACCGTATGGTTTCTGTTCTTTGCTCATCACATTGCGATTGATCGTAACTTAAGATGAGTTTGGTGAAATTCGACCACAGTACTCTAGTGTGACTGACCCCTGTTTTCTATTTTGTTCGGTTTGTTTTGTTCAGAGGATAAGCGGTTACCCAGTGTGCCTCCAATCGCTGTGACAGTGCCTCACAGTTACCCCAACGTCAGTCCGCAGTGTGACACGACCACGCAGGAATACAGTGAGTAGATGAGGCATTTGCTCAGTCATTCCTTGAGGAGTGTCGCCCCCGACACAGGCGCCATGATCTCTTAAACTAGAGGGCTCCACTTTTTTGTGTTTTAAGAACCGCTGTGGCCGGGCTTACAACTGAATTGTTTGCAGCTGAATTGGAAATGGGGTTGGATTAACGTGGCATCCTGAGGGGAAAAGGAAAGTTGGTTAAACACCTTATGCCAGTGTACCATCCACACACAGTCCCTGGTATCAGTCAGCGGAATGCAGGCACTGTGGTTCACTGAATGGCCCACTGTGTGCACTCTGAATAGGGTCATTGCATCCACACAGTCCCTGGTATCAGTCAGCTGAAGGCAGGCATTGTGGTTCACTGAATGGCCCACTGTGTGCACTCTGAATAGGGTCATTGCATCCACACAGTCCCTGGTTTTTAGTCAGCTGAATGAAGGCACTGTGGTTCACTGAATGGCCCACTGTGGGCACTCTTAATAGGGTCATTGCATCTGCACAGTCCCTGGTATCAGTCAGCTGAATGCAGGCACTGTGGTTCACTGAATGGCCCACTGTGTGCACTCTGAATAGGGTAATTGTATCCACACTGTCCCTGGTATCAGTCAGCTGAAGGCGGGCACTGTGGTTCACTGAATGGCCCACTGTGTGCACTCTGAATAGGGTCATTGCATCCACACAGTCCTGGTATCAGTCAGCTGAATGCAGGCACTGTGGTTCACTGAATGGCCCACTGTGTACACTCTGAATAGGGTCACTGCATCCACAGTCCCTGGAACATGTATCAGTCAGCTGAATGCAGGCACTGTGGTTCACTGAATGGCCCACTGTGTACACTCTGAATAGGGTCATTGCATCCACACAGTCCCTGGAACATGTATCAGTCAGCTGAATGCAGGCACTGTGGTTCACTGAATGGCCCACTGTGTACACTCTGAATAGTGTCATTGCATCCACACAGTCCCTGGTATCAGTCAGCTGAATGCAGGCCCTGTGGATGACTGAATCACTGTGTGCACTCTGAATGGGGTTATTGCATCCACACAGTCCCTGGTATCAGTCAGCTGAATGCAGGCACTGTGGTTCACTGAAAGGCCCACTGTGTGCACTCTGAATAGGGTCATTGCATCCGCACAGTCCCTGGTATCAGTCAGCTGAATGCATTCACTGTGGTTCTCTGATTGGACGATAGAGTATACCACTGTGACTGGCAGTGGACTTCCCAGCCTGTACAAATGAACAATACATGGAATCTCATTGCAACAGTCTTGCCCCTCAGGCCAGACTTAGTAATCCATCATTGCCCTCTTTCTCTTCCTGTCCTCCTCTACCCGGCAGACCAAACCCCGTTCCTCCTGTCCGTCCAGCAGACCCTCCTGTCCCAGCTGAAACGGATGCCTGACAGATTCACCCTGACACAGATGCTGGACGTCTGGGAGATGTGTATACGCAAGACCTGCCTGAATACTATCTCAGCGTGACCCCTGACCCTTGACCCCTACCCCCTACATACACAGGTCATGGTGACCCCAACCAACTCACACAGACCGATCAATGGAGCCCAACGTTGTTTTCAGAAGGCAGTGCGCTTTTTGGGGGGAACTTTATATATAATATATATATTTGTATGCAAATGTCATCAAATGTACAACTATGAGCTGTTACAAAGCCAATAAAATGTTCAATTGAACAACGCCATCATGTGTCTCGTTTTTGGTCTTGGTCATTGGTATCCTCAAATTGTTGTCCAAAATTATACATAGAGCTGACAAACACACTGCTATCAATAATCACTGTGTCCCACACGAGCTGCAAGTGTTTTGTTGTTGTTGCCAATATTGCTGTCCGGCAAAGCACAGAGCATAATAGTACATGGAATAACACCCACTGCTAGCACCAAGTCTCGAATGACATTACCAGCAATTCAAATCATTAAAACATATTTCTTTAAATCCCGGTAACTTATCACTAATCTCAGTCTTTTCACGAATTCCCCCCCAAAAAACTTGAATTTTTTTTAAACGAGGAATTGACAGAGTTGGTGGGTTGTGTTCTGGCTTATCAACCAAAATGTTTACTTTTTTTTTTTCAATCTTTGTGTTGGACCTAGTGCTGGTTACCCACTAAATCCAAGAAAATCCAACAGAATCCATCAAAATCCACTGAATGCAACCAGAGAGAAGGAACCGGCCAAATCCAAACAGAACTGAAACAGAATCCAACAGAGTTCCCATCACTTCACAAAGCTCCAGTAACCACTTTAGCAATTGCTAAAGTTTCTTTGAAACCTTTTAGTGCCCAAAATATTGATGCTAGCAGAATTTCTCATATTGAAAGTTACTTTTTTGAGGGAAAGGGTTCTTGGCACAGCACAGTACAGTCGAACCGAAGAAGAACAGGTTGAGTATGCAACCAAACAAGAATTCAACAAGAACCCTCGATCGTTGGGATCTGTTTTAATTATTAAGGCTTTTAACTTTGTTTTTGGCATCATAGAGCATAGAGACTTCAACTATTTTTCTCGCAAGGTTTGGTTGGTTTATTTTGTCTCGACAAACTTCAAGACGGAGTTGGTCGACATATTCTTGCCAATCTCTTGTAGCCTCACAGAAGTTCATCTGAAGGAAAAAAAGCACACAAAGAGAAACAGCACTGTGATTGAAAAATGAAGAGCCAGTGTGACCAGGGGTCGGAAAGAGGCCGAATCTAGCATTGCCCCAACGGTTAAATGACAATAGAAACTGTTCCTTTATTTTTCGTGCCCATCCTGGCCAATTACGATAGCTTTTGGACTGGCCGGGCAGGCAAGTTAAAAAAAAAAACAAGAATAAAGTCAAGATTGATTGCCTCCGATCTCAGCCAGAAATGGGAAGAAAAAAACCAAATATTGTGGATTTGTACCTTCAAAGTGGGGAGGGCAGATGACGCTGTCTTGCAGGTCGGACACAGTGGCTGCGGGTCTCCGCAGTTCCTTCTGGAACTGCCCGTCCTTGGCCAGGTCCTTTTCGGGGGCATCCAGAGCGTGCATCTTCAGGAACTCCTTGATGCGAAACGTGTCGACGTATGGAAGGAGGAGCTTGCATCCATAGGTCAGCACAGCAAACGGCTGCCGATGAAAAAGGCGTCAATTCTTTTAAGAGCGTCCATTTATCAATCTTCAAACCAACAAATGAAACATTTTAACCAAATTGTAGGAAGATGAATGTAATCACTACTCCCTTTAATCTGACATACAAAAATGTTGGAAACTGCTTATTGACTAAAAGAGAGGTTCTGCTAGGATCGAAACGTCAGGCTCACTAAATTTTAACCACTTCGCGCCGGGGGGTTTTTCAGCGCCGATGACCGCCATACGGGGGTTTTTGAACAATGCATCATTTTAAAATCTTGCTAAAACAATCGGAACAATATATTTCTGTGAAATAAATCAATAAGGGTATACTATGGGTACAAGAGAGTAAAACCTGGCACAATTCGGACGTCGTTGTGGCCTTTGTCAAGAGATTATCCGTTCGAAAAAGGGCCCTTTGTGCGTCGTCAATGGACCGTAACGGACGTGTGTGTGTGGGTGCTGACAATCCCTGACCGCAGACTCCAGCCTCCATCCCAGGCAGTCAAATCTTCGAGTTGGTCGGCCACAAACGAGCGTACAGATTACGGTAAAGAATGTGGGGGGAATTCCAATGCCAGACCGACGACCGTTGGGCTGTGTGGCATGCAAAGACAATGTGCCCCGCGTGCTTTCAGCTGCAGCGCGGTATCCCTCGATCCTCCACAGTAAAAGTCCCACAATTGCACAATTACTGCTTCTAATCTTGCAATTCATGTGGCAACGTGCGTCAAAAAGGGTCTTTGTACTGATTCATATTGCTTTGTTCTTAGCTGAAACGAGTCTTTGTTTAGAATGTGGACAATAGTGGTGCCCGGATTCGGAGGGCCCCGTTGCAAAGGAAATCCAATTGACCTCCGGATTCGGAGGTCCCGGCGCGAAGTGGTTAAGACTCCCTTTAATCTAATTGAAAAATTGGCAAAGGAAAATGTTAGCTGGACCAGGACTTGAACCCAAGACAGGACGACAATCAGTCCACGCATGGTACACAGCCGTGTACAAAACATGCACTTACTATTCCAACATACGCACCACACATACCCATTACAAAATCACTGTTTTGGGGGGAATTTTTTTTGGCAAGTATTAAACTGAAATCTTTCCCAGATGCTTTTTCGGCAAGATTTTAGTTTGATCTTTCCCCCTCTTGTCACTAATCCCTACCCTACTCCTTGCCCTTCTCTTTGATCTTTCCCCCTCTTGTCACTAATCCCTACCCCACTCCTTGCCCTTCCCTTTGATCTCTCCCTACCAGCTTCACTCTTTGTCCTTTGTTTCTCATCCGTGTCCTATTCACTCTCCCCCCTTCCTTCGTGTACATGTATCTGTTTTGTTCTTGTCACTCTGCCTTTGAGAAAGGTCCTGCTAGGATCGAAATGTCAGGCCCATTAAATTTTAAGATTTTAGTTTAATACCCTCACTTTAAAAGTCTGGGGAAAAAAACCTAAACCCAAATAACACCAATTGTAATGTAGACTTGCCAAAAAAAATGGACTCCAAAATCATGATTTTGTAGCGCGTTTGTAGGAATAGTGAAGTGCATGTTCTGTTCACAGTGCCTGTTGTCACTGCTGACCGAGGTCTGGTTGATAAATAAGCGTCACAAAATCATGATTTTGGGGAATACTGCAAGTCCATTTTTTTTGGCAAGTGCTTTTGCCAGACAGTGTCGTTTCTCTACAAAATAATAGTTGGTAGAAACTTGATCTAATGAGATTTTAGTTTTTTTTCCCACCCTTTTACGGTGAGGGTATTACATAGCTGCGGGCCATTCCTATTTTGGAGGAATCTCTCCTCTTTTTGGGTAAAAATGTTTTCACTTTTTACAAGCTCTTGATAACAGTTTCTGATTTTTGGCTTGGAAATACACATGTATTCCTGTGTAGTTTGCTCTGTGATTCCTCTTTTTTTAGCAGAGGTATTCCTACTTTCCTTTAGGATAGGTTGGCAGCCATGGTATTAAACCATTGACCCACCGTTTCTCGAGACAGGTCCTTCAGCGGTGTGATGATGTGCTTGCGCAGGCAGGAGCGGGCGATCCTCTTCAGCTCTCCAATCTCGGCCGGGTCGGCGCAAGGGTGGTAGAGGAAGACGGCACAGCCGTGCTCCAGGTTGTGCAGCCAGCGCTGCCTTGGCAGGTAGGTGTACTCGCCGAACTTGGCCCACAGAGGGCGGTGCGCCCCGGAGGTGGGCAGGGGATCGCTGTAGACGATGGCCTCCGACATGCACTTGTGCAGGGGCTTTCAGTCAGAAAACAAATGCAGATGAAAAACTACGTGTATTACTATATAACTACATGAAGTTAATACAAAAACTCTTGCAAACAGCTCACTGACTAAAATGACTTGCAATACATCAAATCTCAAAAAGTTACAGGGCCTGACGTTTCGATCCTAGCAGGACCTTTCTCAAAGGAAGCCTAATATTCATTGATATGCAGACAAAGGATTCCTTTGAGAAAGGTCCTGCTAGGATCGAAACGTCAGTTTCATCGTTTCGATCCTAGCAGGACCTTTCTCAAAGGAAGCCTTTGAGAAAGGTCCTGCTAGGATCAAAACATCAGGCCCTCTAACTTTTGAGACTAAATAACTACAATGCCTATTTCTAAATAACTAATGTATAATAACTATTACTAAATAACTACAATAACTATTACTAAATAACTACAATAATCCAGTTAATAATACACCAATGTATTTGTTGTTTTCTTGGGCACATCTGCCACAAGCCTTGGCTTTTAGCCTCTGCATTTGGTATTTGTGGAAATAAATGTTGTTTTTGAATTGAATTGAATTAAATTGATAATGGAGAGGAAAACCCCATTGTGCTGATTCAAGGTGTCTTATTTTGAGTACATTTCAGAAAATTTCAAGGAAAGGTTAACCAGACCAGTGCTGGAATCCGGGACTTCTGGTCCAACATGCTGGCACTCTAATCACCTGAGCTAACCAGTCCTTAAGCTGTTGGCCTTCCCAAAATAATAGTCAACTAGTTCTTGTCAGGATTGGGGTGCCAGTCAGATATCTCCAAGGATCATACCCCCCATAATATTAATTGATATGCAGACATTTTGGAAGGATTTTTGAAGAGGTGTGGGGAGGATTGTCACGTCAGGTCTTGTATAACCTTCTGTAAGTGCTTGAGTCTCCTAGGAACTAAAATCGTGTGGCCTGACACACATAAAAACAATAGACTTTTGCTGTGAAAATTATGAGAAGTTTGAGCAAAATAACACGCTAAATCAGGCAGTTACAGCTTGTAAATAATCTTCTATGACATAGCCCATTGGATGCCATTCTTTTGTTTCCATGGTTACTCACTGGATCCAAAAGTGTTTCGCACTCTGCCTCTGGTACTTCATTTTCTTTCTGCATGGAAATAGAGAACAAAGAGATAGAAAAATCAATACCAAAAATAGAAATTAAATATATAAACAAAAAGAAACAACAAATGAAATAACAGAAGCATACTTTTGAATCAGTTATTACGCAAATAATGCGAAAAATGAATGTTCTTATGAAACATTGCTTTAATAATCAATCATTTTAGTTGATCAAATGATCAGTCGATCAACCAATCAATCAAACTTGTAAATATTGTTACCTAAGGGAATTGTTCTTTTCTATTTTTCGTGGAAGGTGACTTTCGGAGCCAACAAAAGTACCAGCTGGTGCTGGAAGATGAAACAGCTGGTATTTATTTTGGGAGGCTTTCAGTGGAAACTATGCCAGTCTGTGTATTGGGATGTACATGTACTGTTGTATCATGCAATATAATGTCATCACCATGAACAGTCATCACATTGCATAGTACTATTAGTAGTGTCATTGGCCCATTAGGGACAATCATTATCAACAAGAGGGTCCGGTTTATGTGGAGATCCTCTAGGTGCAGCACAAACAGCTTTATACAGAGACCCTTGGGAAATCAACATAGGCTATGCGATGACAGTCAATAGCCAGAATCCAGTTGGAATAGGACACTAAAAGTCTAGCTAGTTGAGCAGGTCAAACAGCCTCTTTGTCAAGCCTACAGTAATATTTTGTTTTTGTTTCTGAGGCTGATGACAATCATGAGCAATGTTATTGTACAGACATAACATGGGCTAGGGGTGGGGGACCAGACCAGTCATGCCATCCCCTATAAAACCACATTTCAATCATTGCACATTCATTCTCACAACACTCAGCCTGGGTGGTGTATAACACTAGCAATTTATAAGACTAACTATATAGTTAACCAAAAAAATGAGGCATGAGCTTTTGTAGCTACAGTAACTTTAGCCCTTTTACTCCCTTTTAAAGATTCTTTGATTTCGGTCGTCGATCGAAATAAAACAAAATGTTAAAAAGGGAGTAAAAGGGCTAAAGTTACTGTAGCTAGAGCTTTTGTAGCTTCAGACGTGCATCTATCTACGTGCATCTAAAGCTCATGCCCCATTTTTCATTTTTTTCAATAGTTAGTCCGATGAAGTGCTGCCACCCTGTACATTTGGATGCTTCTTGAAGACAATCACGGCTATTATAAACTCTTACAGTATTATTAGTCATCATCGTATGAAAGTTGCTTCTGTGTGAGGTGTGGACAAGCACATAGTCGCATTACCCGAATGTTACTTTGGTACGGTGGTTTGCTGCACGTGTAATCACTGGGATCCCCGTTCCAGTCCACCTCCAGATGGTCCTGCGGCCGGGTAAGAACGAGAAACAATGGCAGTCACCAAAGGGTTTCTTCGTTTCTAGCAGACTCATTGTCATGGCATGGATTGGTGATTGAATCATGCCGCGATGCGGAGATGAAACGGCTATGTAAGGTGGAGGCAGCGGCGTATAGCTAGGACATTTCATGGGGGGCGGTGGGTTGCCAAATTTCGTGTGGGCGGACATCGTTTGGGCTGGTATAAGATAATATACACTCAAAATTCCAGGGGGGGGGGGCGAGGAGTTTTCATGGTGGGGGAGCAGACGTCCCAAGCCCCCCGTAGCTACACCGCTAGGTGGAGGTGATCATCAGATGGCCATATCAAGGTGGTGGTGAAATCAAATTTAGGCCTTATGAAGATTTTTGAGCTAATGTCAGAATAGTTGGCTCAAGGGTAGTCCGAATAACTAGGACCTTACAATTTTTTTTTTAAAAGGGCGATTGTAAGGTCCAAGTTACTCGGACTAGGTCAAGGGGGTGTTGTAATGCCAAGTTACTCGGACTAGGTCAAGGGGGTGATGTAGATTTATTTTACCAAGATAACCAAGAACTGATTCGGTTGCCTCTACTTGACTTGGTGTTTTGAAAATGTGTGCACCTCATCACCCCTGATATACATCAAACCCGACCAAAATTTGAAATTTTAAAGGAAACTAAGGAATGAAAGCCGAAACATTTTGGTTTTCAGCTGCGCCAAAGCGTTCTTGTCAGCAGCATTTTTTTTATGTTGGCCGTAACGGATTCCCTGAAATATAAATGAATGAAAACAACATTTGCGTAGGGGAATAAGTGACCCCCAACACACCTCGGCGTTGTCACAATCGTCGCTTCTCACACCCATCTGCACGCCGCCGTGAATGTCCGATCCTACCGTCGCCCTGTAGTGCCATTTATCGCTGGCCGTCTCCGAGCTCAGAGCGACGAAGCTCAGCAGGATCGACAGCGGTGCTACCCCCTGCATCCAAATGGTAGATTCCATCGGAATCGTTTCTGTGCAGGTATAAGAACGTCTGATGTTAGCGTACGCTGTTTTCGAAATGAAGGCTTAGGCTTCGGTCTTATTTACATTACTCATTATAATATCACAGGCATCTCAAAACAAGCGTTTGGCCCCAGTTTCTTGGGGAATACCCTCTAGTACCTATCAAGCCAACAATCCTTCAAATTTGGAAACAAACCAAAAACCTGGATTTTCAGGTATTGTCAGACGGAGGCGAAGCCTGAGCCCGAGCCTAAATCTTCATTTCGTAAACGGCCATAATTTGCCTTAACTCCATCGACACGATGCAGACACAAAATAAAACCCCACGATTTATTCACATTTCGTGTGAAATTGTTACCTCAACTTCTTCACGAGTAAGACAAAACACACATCCAGTACCAGGTCATTTTATTACTGGCTATGACTTAATGTAACACGAGAGTCTACGGGAAACATCAGTAGCCTTAAGCAGTTGCCGGCTATAGAGCCGTGTGTAATTTGAAGCCCCAGCCAATGCAATTGGAAAGCGGATTATCAGTAAGGCTTCGACATTCGTAGGGTTTAAAACCAAAATGGCGGTCTCAGTGCATCATAAAAAAAGACTTCTTCAGGCCACAATGAGCATGAATTTTCCTTGTTAAATAAAACCCTCCATATTTGCCAAGTTACGGGATTTCCCGTAGTACGCAGAAAAGCTACAAACGCTGTTTTTAGATTTGTGAAAATGATGGTGCTATCCCATTCACCGTTCTGTTGACATGGTTTATGATAATTATTTTTAGATTTTCTTGTGTCATATTATAGTAAATTTTGTACTCTTTCCACTGGTATATAGTTTGTTTTGGTTTTATTTTTTGAAAAGCTGTCATTGAATTTTTTTCTCTTGTAATGCACGTTTTTATTCTTTGAGTGTGATAGGGGCTTGGGCAGGAACACTGTTTATGTGCTGTGTGACCAGTCAGGCGGGTATGTGTTTTAATAAGGGAAGGCCTCCCAGCCACTAGAGAATGGTTATCTGAAAACCCCGTCCATCCCCTATTTCTTTGCTATTTTGCTGGATTACTTCAAACATGTTGCAAAAAAGCGCGTCGATCAAAATGGGCAAAATGCTAATCTCGAACATCTTCACGACCTTGTTTCGATTCTAGCAGGATTGAAACGCCGTCGAATTCCATCGAATTTTATACCTTTCAAAATAATGAAACATTTTCTGAAAAACATTTTTCTGGCATCATGGATGTGACAATAATTTTCTCCATCCAGTATCAGTATCTCCAACGCAAATGTATTAATGTCGTCGTTCAATTTGAGTGTTGCATGCAATGCACACAGTGCGATGTATGAGGATACACGTAGCCCCAAGGATTTTCCAGCAAAACAGATGTCAGAAAGCAGAATGTTGACGACAAATGCCAGCATAAAAACAAATCAATGATTAATTTTATTGCTGTGGAAGAATAATATGTGCTCGTTTTCAAACCGCGTCCCCGAATAGGGGTAATACAGGGAAGGCGGTGTCGTTACGCACCACACAAATCGCGTTGGCTTGGCAACACGAATAATTCATTAAACTAAATGCCCAATACAACCTTGGTAAGATCGGAAAACATCGATGTCCACAGATTTTCTGCTAATTTACACAGTTTGTAGTTGGTCATGATAGACTCCTCATGCTGAAATCTTACGGTCTGGGATGCTGTAATTCTCGAGAAATCTTCAAACAAGCATCGACAAATAGTTTATTACTCGCGAGTAATAAACTATTTCTTACACCACAGAACGGTGCGAAAACCGCGACGTTTTATTTTTCCTTTTTCTACTTTCTCAGATTTCCATTTGAGCTAAAACCTTCGCAGGATTTCGGAATGTTTTAATGGTTTAACACAGAAACTGTGGCAATTTTTTTACTTTCACCAGTGCTGTATAGGCCTTTAAAGCGGGCCTCTAACAATTCCAGACTCGAACAATTTCAACGATTTCTTGCGTGTTGTTGAATATTATATCATAATATAAAAACATTGATATAAAAAAATCTAACCCGCGGAAATAAATGGAAGTCTATATGGTACTAGCTGTATTATAATGATTTTAATAAATGCATATAATTATTCTGAAGTCAAAAATTAACCATGCAAACGGCCCAAAATGGGTCATTTGATGGACCACGTAAGAGGCCCGCTTTATGGCTGATCTGATGGCTGATTACGCACCGGTACGCACCGGTACCGGCATCTGTAGTGCTGGTATACTACCTGGAGAAAAAGGGACGACATTTTATGCAATGAGTCTTGACCATGCCTGTGGTGTTCCGTACTTTGTGCTTGATATGCAGCGCTTTGCTCGACTGCCTGCCTATAATTATAGTGAGTAAAAAACAACGGCAGATGTGCCGGGATTCGCACCCGTGACTCCTGCCTATGTGTTCTCGACCAGACGCCTGCAGACGATCTATTTTTTGTTATGGAAAATCGCCAACCACAAGGCCCAAGACAGGCCCGTGCCACTCAAGGTGGTGGCTAAGAAAGGGGGAGGGGTTAGGGAAGGGGAACAAAGAGGAAACCATAGGTTAGCAAGACAACTATATTAACGTTAAGCCCCTACACAACATTGGTAAGATCGAAAAACAGAAATGTTCACAGATTTACATGAAACTTTGAAGATGGTTATGGTTATGATAGAAACATCGCACTGGAATAATTCTGCCTAAAATTCTGTATTTTTGTTGAAAAAAGTAAAGAAATCGTTTACGTCTCACCCCTAGATCTAAACGATTTTTCGGAACAATTCGTTGAATGCTGCATTTTCGCGAAACATATGAAGTGGTTTTCACTATTTTCTCGAGACTCGGTTGGCGGATTGAGCTGAAATTTTCACAGGTGTGCTATTTCATGCATATGTTTCATCAGACAAAGTACGGATGCTATTCTTTGACCTCGACCAATGTTGTGTTATCCCTTTAAATTGGGAGGGAAGTAGGATGCGGGGAGCGAATTCCACAGCAAGGCGGACAAAATGGCGGATGACAGAGCATATAACCGTGCTAACCTCACGCCGGATATAGGGCAAACCCTCATTGAATGGTGATCTGCCGCACTCATTTCTGCCGTGAGCCAAATTCAATCACGAATTCCAAATTCATGGCGGGATCTCAAAAATGATATTTGTTCTGTTGTAATTTTGGTGATTCTGTAAGCCCTACGGATTGAATTTAAGGATTGAATATAGTGCATTATTCATAAAGAAAATAATGGGGAAATAAAAAAAATAACGTATATGCCTATGGGGCAATCACCTAAGCCGATAGCCCCCCCCAAAAAAAAAAACCGCGTTGGCGATTTATCTCTGTAGCTACCGGTTGAAACACAAAGTGTGGCGCCAGGATTGATTGCTTACCGTGCCAAAAATATTCTGACTGTGTGGCATATGGCGTGGTTTTTTTTTTACTGCTCATGGTATCGGATTTCAGGGAGGATAAAGCAACTACAGGGACGACCGCACCACCTCCACACCAGATCGTTTTAATATTACACGAAGCTATAGCACCTGTGGTGATTCGAAGCCATCACGAAAAAAATGCGAGCAGCGTTGTGTACACACTAAAGATGGCCGCCATTCGGCTATTGCGTTACATATTATAGTGTAAACGGGAAACAGTAGTCGCAGCGAGATTGATACTGCATGGTATCAATTTGCGCGCCTGTAAAAATAGGCCTAATGATACCCCGGCCAACAATTATCATGAATCAACTGGTTTCCAGACTATTCTACACACTACTCATGGCGATTCAGCCTTCATGAGAAAAATAATGTTAACATCGTCAAAGTAATAAACAAGATATGCACTCTTTTCCAAAATATCATCGGCTTTAAAAACTCACCGTAGTTAGAAAATTATCTCTTTTCAAACAAAATGTTCTTATGTTTTACTTGATTTTTGCTTACCACAAGAGAAAGGGGAAAGGAGAGTAAGAGAGACATAGAGAGACAGAGACAGAGGAGGAAATAGGGAGAAATAGAGAGAGGGGAGAGACAGACATATGATACAGACAGAGAAATGGAGAGGGGTAGTGAGAGAGAGGGAGAGAGAGAGAGAGAGAGAGAGAGAGAGAGAGAGAGAGAGAGAGAGAGAGAGAGAGAGAGAGAGAGAGAGAGAGAGAGAGAGAGAGGGAGAAACAGGGAGAGAGGGAGAGAGACAGTGCGAGTGAGAGACAGAGAGGAGGAAATATGGAGAAATAGATAGAGGGGGAGACAGACAGATACAGACAGAGAGACAGAGAGGGGGCAGTGAGAAAGAGGGGAGAAACAGGGAGAGAGGGAGATAAAGCCAGTGCGAGTGAGAGACAGAGGAGGAAATATGGAGAAATAGATAGAGGGGGAGACAGACAGATACAGACAGAGAGACACAGAGGGGGCAGTGAGAGAGAGAGAGGGGAGAAACAGGTAGAGAGGGAGATAGAGACAGTAGGGATGAGAGAGAGGAGAGAAGCGAGTCCGAGAGAGAGAGAGGGAGAGATGGCCGAAGAAAAGAGAGATGGAGGGAGACAGGAAAAGAAAGAGAGGGGAGGAGGGAGAATTTGAAAGAACCACAATTTGTAAAACAACAATAATGATATCAGGCCTATATATACATCACACAATTCTTATAGGTACTGGTATATGATTATAAAACCGCCGTTATTCGTTTCCCAAACTGACACACAATAATTAGGCCTATGGATGCTATACTCTGGAGACGTGAGAGGCGCATTGATCACGCGGCGATAGACGCCAACAGCAATATATAAGCTTACCGTGTGTTCCCTCTCTCCCCCCGACGAATCGAGGTTATCACTGTGGCCGAGATGTGCGCCGAGCTGACAGCCCGCTGCACACGGTGACACGGGGCCGGCTAGGGGCTAGGGGAGAGGGCGAGGCTCGCTCAGAGCCAGACGGCACGACCAAGGCCAAGACGGAGCACCGACTGAAGGCAATTGAACGTCTCCCCTGCCTCGCTATTCAAGAATAAAAAGGGGGGAAAAGAAACGATGGGCAGAATTCTAATGCAGTCTGTCCGCTGGAATCCGACCGACCTTTGTGGGGGATAACGACGAGCTGTAATAGCTCGTAACGGACCGTTCTGTTGTGAACATATGGCTCTCAGCGGAGACCCTTTTAAATTACGCAGTGGCTGTTGTTACGGCAGTCGTCCGATTAGTTCCCTGGCTTGATTGTATTTCGTCAGCACTGCAGGCTGGTTGAACCAGTCTATTAGCTGATAGTCTGGTTCCGAGAGCTAAACATCCTGACAAATACTGTTAAGTCAAGGAACCATACGGACGACTGCCGTAACAACAGCCACTGCGTTTAAATTAATGTCGCATAAACCGTCACCGTGTTGTGTGTGAACGTGCCGAGCGACTGAACAGCCGTCTATAAAAATTATACGGTGGCTCCTCGCTTCCACGTGCACGTTTTCGCACTTCGCGTGCCCTGCCTGTCTGCTGTATAGTGTCGCCGATGTTACCTTTCAGCTTTAATA
The DNA here is from genome assembly GCA_949987565.1 of Luidia sarsii. Taxonomy (NCBI): domain Eukaryota; kingdom Metazoa; phylum Echinodermata; class Asteroidea; order Paxillosida; family Luidiidae; genus Luidia; species Luidia sarsii. The sequence continues at coordinate 20,768,468 of OX465105.1, read as the reverse complement.
AAATATCGATTTCCCCATCTTCATTATGACGACAGCTCCAATTTCGTCTATTGTGATTTGGTGTAATGGCGGTATCATGCGAGACGCACTGGTGATACATGATGCGCCTTATAGACGGGTCATGTTTTGATTAAAACGCTAGGCCCTCGTTTTAGATTTGATCTGGATAATACCAATAATCTTAGTTTAACCCTAGCTAGATTACTATAGAATTTTGCAAACTACTTTCTGACTAAAAATGAGAATCGGGAAAAAATAGGGGACCTGAATTCCGAAAGGCAGAGACTGAAAGGCCAGTCCTGTTAGGATCGAAACGGCAGGCGATCTCCTTTTTTTGTTTGTAATCAAGGGCGTGAACCGGCTCTGAAAAGTGTGTTCCCTGCGAGGGAATGAAATGACCGAAGCCGGAGTCGAGGGGCAAGCGAGGGGGAAGGTGGGAGGTTGGGGGGGGGGGAGGGATCTGTTTGCATTTTCGCGCTTAGCCTTAGGGGTGCAAAACACCCATTGAACACTGTACAAAAACACCCACTTTCAAAGCCAATTATCCCACACCCAAAGATCTCTCATTTCTTGTTGCTATACTTAAAATTTTAGTGCCCTTAGCCGATTACATTTTTTGCTAATTACCCCCCAGAAAAAAAACACCCCCAAAATGTGTTGCCGTCCAAGCCGAATTTCTGCAAGGATTTTGGGAGGCCCCTTCTACTTCTACAGCCAAATAGGGCCACATTTAAAGCCAGATATGGTCCAAATGACATACAGAATTGAAGAGTGAACCCCCAGATTGTCTTAGTTTTCACTTGTTCTACAATGTATCAGTTAATTAGCCTCCAAAGACCCCTTATTAAAAAAAGTTGTGGGTCCGCACTTTATGATAATCAGTTCGGCGGAGCAAACTTGGGTGGATTTTGTGTGCTGCACCCTTAGGGTAATCACGCCATTTTGTACATTATTAACGGGTGTATTTTATCGACTGAAGAGTCTTCGTAAGCTACTGGAGAGGTTTCGCGAGCGAACGGATACGGCTACTGCAACGGAAACTATGGCGTCATACGCTACTTGCTATCCGCTAATAATTTAATGTGCAGACGACATGGATAGCTCGCTCGCTACACGTAAGGAAGAAACTCGAAGAAATTCTAGTAAATCTAGTTAAACTAGTTTAAAAAAACTAGTTAAGATCTAGTGAAACTTTTCTATCAATAGGCTTATGAATGGTGTTGTCAAGAATTGAGAAATCGCTGGATATGTACGGGCAATTTAAAAAAAAAAAAATTTAGTTTCCAAGACTTGGGTGCGTGGTGTCGGAAATCGACATAATTTTAGACTTATTTCACACAGCGTTGGGATAGCGAACAGCGCCACCAAGACACCGGGATTGCAAAACGGCGCCATGACCACTAACTGGTACGGAGAGCTATAGGCTAAACGGATGCGCACGCGTATCCATTAGCTATTTATTTTTATTTTCTATTATGGAAAAAGTAGATGCATCAGTTCATATATAGTTTCCAATTATTTTGGTTTTCCCTAGGCCTATTTGTTTTCCCCGTTATATCCCAAAACTGTGTGTATATTGGGGGGGGGGGAGTAAATGATAGGATGTCCCTTCCCTTTCAAAAGTGGATGGGGAGACAATCCCCGCCCACACCTGTTCACGGCCATGTATTATGATAACTAATTATATAGATATGGAAATATTGCCCCAAACCACTTGCACTTCATGGCAATGATAACCCAATCTTATAGTGGGGACATTGGCCAGGAAATTGCATTATTGCTAGGCCACATTTTGTTTCCCTTGTTCTTCGCCCGTTATGTCGACAGGGGCAAGGACTCCGGAACCTCGGCGATAGGAATTCCATTGATGGCAAAGAATAACCCCGACGGAACTTTCTCGCCGGAGGAATGCCTATTGTCCACCTCCTCCCCTGGACTCCTACAACGCGGTATCTGCATTTTGTATCACAGCGGGCAGACCGACTAAAGGGCACGGGGAGCTGTATGTCCATACAACTCCCTTCAGTCCGTGCTGGTTCTCGCTGGGCGCTCACGACCAAGGCGTCAGCGTTACGGGACAAAAGGGAGGGAACGTCTTTGAGCGAGGATCCCCCTTGTGCCGCCATGGATCTCCTCAGGCTCCTCGTCGTGTACTTTGGTCTTGCGGGCTCTCTTGCGAGCGACCTCGACGACGCAACTCTGAAGGTATGGCAGTTGTCCAAGACAGTGGGAGGGCGGGGTTCAAATTGTTCAAACCTTGGTCGAACCCCAATCCGATTTATAAGATTATACTGGCATGGGTTTGGGTGGTGTACCTATACCCCGCCAATTGTACATTGACCGATACTCCACTCGTACTCAAATCCGCATTCAGAACAGCCACGAGAAAGACTTTACTTTCATACCTTCACCGTAAACGGGATGAAAACAATCCTAAACCCCAAATTAGACCACCAATATAGACAATTTGCATGGTCTGGCACAACCACTTGCCGAAAATGTGTCAACTAGATCTAGACGAATGTCTGCAGTGCGTTGCTCTGTACAAAACATGCACATCGCTATTTCTATGTAGGCCTACACACGCTACCAAATCATGATTTGGGGGAAACTGTATGTCATTTTTTTTTCGGCAAAAAGGGTTGTGCCAGATCATGGATATTGTCTAGATTACAACCGGTGGTTTAATTTGGGTTTAGGTTTTTTTTCTCCATACTTCTACAATGAGTGTATTAAGCTAAACGCAGTGGCTGTGTTTACGGCAGTCGTTCATGTGGTTCCCTGACCTACTTAACATTTGTCAGGATGTTTAGCTCTTGGAACCAGACTATCAACGAATAGTCTGGTTCAACCAGCCTGCAATGCTGACGAATACTTTCATGTGAGGGAACCGCACGGACGACTGCCGTAACAATAGCCACTGCGTAAACCAAAATCTTGCCCAAATGCGTATAGGGAAAAGATTCTTCATAATTTATGACTACCATCTTCCATGTGGCGTGGTAGGGATGTCATTAATAATTATTCCGAATTATTCCGATTTTTTTCCGAGGTGCCGAATGTTTCTTTTTCTCGTCTATAGGATCATTTTGGGTTGACCGAGTGGAGCTTCACGCACGTCGTTCACCGCAATTTACTCGCTGGTAATTATGTTTACCCTTCAACTCTGTCTAGACCCTCAAATTACCTGAGCGTGCATACTCCAACCTGCTCGTGTACCCCCATACAAATATTTAGGAAAGATGCTATTCATAGAACAGTACGCGGCTGTGTACAAAGCATGCACTTTACTGCGCCTGCATAAAATTATGCGCCACAAAAACGCGTCACAAAAACTTGATTTTGTGAAAAAAAATACTTGTCCAATTTCAATCATTTTTGGTCGTGCCAGACAATGGCTATTGTCTTCAAAACAATAGGTGGTCTATTGTGGACGTTTTCGTGTGTTTTTTCCAGACTTTTACAGTGAGGGTATTAATCTGAAATTTTGCCAATTATTTACATGGTAGGGATATAATATCCTACCCTGTATAAGAATTATGATGATGAAAATGGTATAACCATTTCTATGAAATAAAATTCAATTTCATTAATGTGTTAGGTATACACCTTTTCCCTAGCCTACGCGTGTGATTAGGGTCAGGATTTATAGGCTTAGGTTGAGGATTGGTGTCAGGTTTTAGAAGTCTGAATTTGACATTCTTGCCTATTCCTTCGGTTTGTACAGCTCGGCAGCATATTCCAGATCGATTTGAGCTGAAATGATGCAATTTTACAGAAGCAATTCTTTCAGCATTCAGAAGGGTTGGAACAAACATCCGCTGAATGTTATTTGACTAAGGTGGCTAGATTTAAGGAGCCGAAAGTGCTCAAGCAACCACCAACTTTTCAGAGTCAGAATGCCCGTCAAAACGACTCGGAAAAGTAGGTCAAGCAATCATTGTGATACATAGAATGTCTGCCCCAAACCCCAAACCTTTGCGGATTTCATATCCGCAGATCATTGTTTGTGCTCGAACCATTGTGTGGATTCTGAACCCCATAACCCGCACAACCAATTCACCTTGCATTGTTGCTCGCCTTTCAATCCGTCTTCTGACATGCAAACTGACTAAGTGTGCAACTTGACGTGCCATCGTGGTAAACTACTGCCGACCTGCGACTGCCGCTGCTTGCGTAACTGGACTGGTATAAGATGCCACGGTAAGCCCCTACTCTACAAAATTATTGTCAAACAAATGAAAAACTGACTAGGAAAATAAAAAAACAAGTTTTCTTTGCTAATTTTTCTTTGCCAGTTTTTCAATTTATACAAAAATTATTTATGACTATAATTAGAGTAGGCCTAATGTGCAAAACTGGTTAGTAAACCGACTAAAATTACCAAAATTACCAAATTGCAAATCTCCAAAATTAGGAGGGTCTGACATTTCGATCCTATAGCTGGACCTTTATGCCTTTGAGAAAGGTGCTGCTTTGGAGAAAGCAGGTGTTCCTTTGAAAAAAAACAAGTTCAGCTTCGAGAAACGTCAGGCCCTCTTAATTTTTGATATGTGTTTTAGATTGTGTTGTTTTTAAGATCTGTGTACTTTTAAGATCTGTGTAAAATTCGCAGTTACGGCGACTGTTGTATTGCTTTGTTTCAACACCTTGTAATATTTCGAAACCAGATTTGCGTGTGAAAGAGTCCCATCATGGGTTGATTATTTCCTTCAATCTTTGATAATTAGGCAGAATGAACTTGCCGTTTATTTTGCCTGTGTGTGTTCCCAGAACGAGTTTGCAAACCGTGGCAGAGATCTTGCGATTGGAAAACCAAGTGCGTGCACAGGATCAGGTTTTGTGACGGAGTGGCCAACTGTGCGGACGGTACTGATGAAGAGGGCTGCGGTAAGGGCGCAGTGTGGGTTGGGAAGGGCAGTTGTGGGCTGTGATGGGCTAGATCGGCATCAAATGGGTTGGGATGGGTTGGGATGGGTTGGTTTGGGTTGGGTTGGGCTGGGTTGGGTTGGGTTGGGTTGGGTTGGGTTGGGTTGGGTTGGGTTGGGTTGGGTTGGGTTGGGTTGGGTTGGGTTGGGTCGGGTTGGGTTGGGTTGGGTTGGGTTGTGGGTTGGCTTGGCTTGGCTTGGCTTGGCTTGGCTTAGGATGAGTTGGGTTGGGTTGGGTTGTGTTGGGTTGGGTTGGATTGTGTTGGGTTGTGTTGGGTTGGGTTGGGTCGGTCTGGGTTGAATTAGACATTAATTTGAACAATTTATAGGTAGCTTTGGTTTGGATTAATATATGGGTAATTGCACATGTCGGATTGAAGTGGACCGAAACATCCCTAAAAGGATGTTGAACCAAACTCCCAATAACTGATTAATCTGGACTGATATGTAGACTTGGTGTAGAATAGTACACACCTTTGCTTGAGCAGAGAACCTCAATAAACTACACGCGTATACCTCGACTAATGCTAACGTAATACTACTTCGCTACGCAGGTTGCACCAAGGAATGTGCCAACGGAGGAACGCTCGACGCCAGTTCGTGTAGCTGCCTCTGCAGCTCGCTGTGGACCGGGAGCATCTGCAAAAGTTGGTAGTGTATTGTTACTTGTGAAACCCTGACAGAAGTAAATGAGACATCGGTCTACCAAGGCAGGATCTCACACACGTGCACCCGTAGAACCTGTACGCACTTGGTGTGGTTGGAAGTAGTCTTATACCCATCTTAGCCGAGTGTGTCATGCACACATGTATGGGCGGCCAAAAGGGCCAACATTAAAAATAACATTTTGATACCAAAGAAAAAAACAGGACAAAATAGTTGAAACGATTAACACATGAGAAGAAATAAAATTCAAAGACATCAGAAACATATATAAGAGAACTACATTTTACGTTTAAAGACAAACTCAAAATCTACAGAAGAATAAATTTTCAACAAAACTAATTTTTACAGAAGAACAATATCAATATCAAAAAGGACAAAATTACAAGAGGAGAAATTTATAAAAGGACAAACTCAAAATACAAAGTAAAGCAGGGGCAATATACCAAACATTTGGGGGCAATTTCCATTTCCAATATCGGGTGACACAGGTTGGCTATACACTGCCCTGCCCTCCGATCCCCAGCACCCGAGCCAACCCTTCTCTCCGTTTCTTTCCAATCCAAGCCCCAAGCCCTACAGCCGAGTGTGGGATTCGAGAGGAGGATCGCAGCAGGATCGTTGGGGGCGAGACTGTCAGCATTGAGCGCTTTCCCTGGCAGGTTCAGCTCGGCTATCGTGCCAAAATGTGGGTCTTCTTCTGCGGTGGCACGCTGGTCAGCCCCTACCACGTGGTGACTGCGGCCCATTGTGTGTGAGTTACTTGCTTTGCTTTCCCTCCCTCCCCCCCCCCCCTGTCAGCGCATTGGAACTCTACGGTGTCCAGAAAAGGACGTCAATTGATAATCGTGTGCAAAAGATTTATGTTGAAGCTAATACAAAAAGTTGCTCACTGACTAAAATTTACCTGCAATATATGAATCTCAAAAGTTAGAAGGCCTGACTTTTCGATCCTGACAGGACCTGCTATAGGATCGAAACGTCAGGCCTCTAACTAAAAATTATGTTGGAGAATCATTTCCATTGCAGTATAAAATTAATGCGAAAAGCTTTGAAACGTACAACGCTTCCATGTTTTGTTTGTGGTGATTGGGACTGAATTTGCCAACATACTGTTTGGTTATTTGATGCCTTATATCATTACGTCTCGTCTACGTTTGTGATGTGGTAGAGAGACCACTTGCAAAACCACAAGTCTCTGGTTCAAGTCCAATTTTTCTTGGCACAAAATGCTTCTGCCTGACACCCCTAGTAAAGACTAGTTGACTATTTGGGAAGGCCGCCAACTTGGAGCTGGATAGCTCAGATGGTAAGAACCAGAGTTCTCTAGACCAAGTCCCGGTTCAGGCAATGTTTTCTTTGCCATTTGCCACAATTAGTGGCAGCTACTTCTCACCTTTCATTAGTGCTTAAATTTCTTTCCCCCTAAAATTTCTTAATCCAAGGGAACGTAAACAAAGCTCTCGCTGGCGGATCTACCTGGGCCGGACCTCCCGTCACGCGGGCGGCGTCGCCCACACCGTGCGCCGGGTGGACCTGCACGAGGGCTACAACCCGTTCACCCAGGACTGCGACGTGGCCCTGATGACACTGAACGTGCCCGTACTATACTCGGCCCAGGTCCAGCCCGCCTGCCTGCACTGGCCGCACCTCAACACCTTCGATCAGCACTCGCTCTGCTACATCAGCGGCTGGGGCTCGTTCGGTGCGTGTGTATTATTATAGGCGGACGCATGAAGGTCCATGGCCAGCCAATGCCGTGCTCGTCCTAGGGCTTCGACACCGTTGGACACAGACCTTGATATTATCAGTTGTGGTCTGTCGCTGAATTTCATGCTCTTTGCAGTCAAAAGTCTGGTCTTTGATAACTGTGATATCAGGTCAGGGGGAGGGTGTAATGAACTACGTGCATCACAATGCTATATAAGCCTGAGTATATGCAAGAACGATGAGGGGCCTGTGTCTGCAGTAACTGCGTTGAGCCTGAGGGACATTTTCTTTGGGGTTACTTTTACTTGTGCCCTGGTTCCATAGTCTGTTCCCTGGCCTGTGTCCTGGCCTGGGCCCCATGGCCTGGGCCCTGGCCTGGGCCCTGGCCTGGGCCCCATGACCTGGGCCCCATGGCCTGTGTCCCGGCCTGGGCCCTGGTCTGGGCCCTGGTCTGGGCCCTGGCCTGTGCATGCTCTGGCCTGTGCCTTGACCTGTGCTCTGGTCTGTGCTCTGGCCATGTAGACTTAGCTCTTTGCTGTGCAGATAATGACAGACATCTTGTTGTGTGTATACCAGAGGCCGGTGGGATACTACCTTATAATCTACAAGCTGCTCAGGTGGTTCTCATTCCAATTGAACAGTGTCGTCAAGTCATCACGGATGTGACTGATCACATGATCTGCGCCTCGGAGTCTCTCGACATAATGGGCACTGTGGACGCTTGCCAGGTGAATGAAAGAATAAGGCCATCTTAAACCATCTCAATCAACTTCAGTCATACCATACTCAGCCATACTCACGTACCCCAACCGAAGCCAACCCATTCCGTCTTCTTCCGATCCGTTCCGACCGAGACCAAACGAACCTGATTCGTGCTAACCCATCCAAACCTGAACAAGCACAGTCTAGCACACCCTTCCACTTCCGAACCCATCCTGGTCCAGCCCATGTCAGCCCTGCTTAATCCAGCTCATCCAAGCCAACCCATATCAGCCCAATCAGGACCAGCCCATCCAAACCTATCCGAGCACATCGTAACCCATCCCAGTTCAGCCAGGCCCAACCCAGGTCAGCCCACCCCGACCCAGCTAAGCCGAACCAGTTCACCCCAAGCCTGCCCTGCTCAGTCCAGGCAAACCCAGTTCAGTCCAACGTAAGCAAACCCCTGCCCAATCCCAACCCGTACAACCAAGTTCAGTCTATCCCAATCTGGTTTACCCCATCCAAACCCAGTTGATCCCATCCAAACCCAGTTGATCCCACCCAAACCCAGTTTACCCCACCCAAACCCAGTTTATTCCACCCAAACCCAGTTCAGCCCACTGGGACCCCGTTCATCCCACTGGGCCCCCTTTCGGCTCAACCCAAGTCAGCCCACCACGAACATCATTTACCTAAAATCATTCAACACTATTCGCCTCATTATTTTGTTTAAGGGTGATTCTGGAGGGCCCCTAGCCTGCGGTGCGGTCAACTCTGACGGCATTCTACAGTGGCACCTAGTGGGGATCACAAGCTTCGGCTACGGCTGTGGCTTGCAAGGCCTGCCCGGGGTGTACAGCGAAATGGCAGATTTCACGAGCTGGCTGGACGACAAAATGAACACCCAATGATGGAACAAAATCTTCAAGAATGAATGTTCACAATGAAACAGTTATGATGCGTGCAGGGATCCCGAGGGTATCATTGTGACGTTTAGGATTTCAATTGCATGATTATTACCTCATTTCAATTATATTTTACATAATAATTATGGGGATCGGGAAATGTCCAGATGTTCAGTTCTACCAGTTTTTCCATTGAATCTTGAAAACATTAATTTGGAGATTGAACAACACTTTATCTTCATGTTCCATGAAATCTTAAATTTCAAAATTCATCCAAACAATTTTTTTTTTAGAGTACGGGATATATTATGGTAAAATTAAGTTCTTGTATTATTTTGGAAAAAAAGGTACACATTTTATTTTAATATATGTTCACTAAAATTGTACGAATAACATGATAAATTCTACCTAAAGAACAAAAGCACTGCAAAATAAAAAGTGAAACCAGGTTTAACCAAAGTAAGATGTCCTTGTTCGGTTGGGAAGACTAGTGTCATCGCAAAGCTTCCACTACGAAGAAAACAGACAATCAGTGTATTTTCAACTTGAATTAAAATAGCTGCATCCACTTTGTGTGATCCCCGAGCTGCTGTATTGCATTCTTTGCATTCTTTTTCAAAACGCAGTATAACATTCCAAATAAAGCCAAATGTCTTCCATTTTCAACCCTTTCACTTAAAAATGGATGAAAGAAATGGAGACAAAGCCGGAGCCTGAGCCTAAGCCGTGTTTTGGAAAAGGACCCACATGTATACCACGGACGCTTGTATACCACGGACATGGTGTGCGCAGAACCTCCCATTGTGTCAATCTTCATCGTAGTGGGAATTTTCATCCATGGCATCACGCAATGCGTGTAGAAAGGGTAAGAGGTAATCATTATTGGCGTGTAGCAAGGCTGACTCGGTCTACAAGTGGTAGAATTACACACGCACTTTTCCTAATATTAAACAGATATGAACACCAATAACGATACCAATCATAGCCATTTGCTCAGGTTTTTATCTGGGAAATCGCCCATTTTCTATTGTATTGATTTCATAATTATTTATATCACGCTGTCCCAGAAGTCAATCTTCCCGCCAAAATGCTACCCGAAAATATCCCATATGAAAAGCACTTGTAAAGTGAAAAACTAGAATAATTAGAATAATTTAAATGGATCTGTAGATAGTAAGCCATTGTGTGCTTGCTAATGCCGTCAACCTCGACGCTCAATCTGCACGCATTATATCTTGATTAACTGCATGTTATAGGTCTACTGGTAATGTTCCGTAAAAGTGTATCTCAGATAGTCACTATAGGGCCTATCCTTGAATCAATTACTGATGATAATTGCACTAATCCTGAGATCTGTCTGCATGGCATTTTTTTAATTAGGCTATATGATAATTGCGAAGAGAATCCGGTCCTGAGGAAGGCATGTAGGCCTAACCTTGCGCATTGACCTACATCCACATTTCATTTGGCTTTGAACATAATTAGACTTAAATTATCTATGATTTGGTGGCATACCGGTATATCAACGACTGAAACAAAAGGGGGTATACTATCATGTGTTTTTAGTAGTAATTACAGTGTGCACCAGACATTTAATGGCCCAGACCATGTGGTTCCTTTTCTTCTCTTAAAGGGATAACACAACATTGGTCGAGGTCAAAGAATAGCATTCATATACGTTGTCTGATCCAACATATCGTGTAAAAAAAAGAACACCTGTGAAAATTTCAGCTCAATCCGCCAACCGAGTCTCGAGAAAATAGTGAAAAACCGCTTCATTTGTTTTGCGGAAATGCAGCATTCAACGCCGTACTGTTCCGAAAAAAAAATAGACCATAGAGCTCTATAGTTTATCTATAGAGCTCTATGGTCTATACACTTAAAAGAATCTATACATCAGAGACAGCGCGGCAATTCGACTGAATGGTTTTTATAGCCAGTCTTCAACGGAGTCCAGGTCCACGTTCCCACCGCTCAAGATGACGCCGACGCTCTTGCTGTCCGGGCACAGAGCCCTGAATTTCTCCGACATGGCGGCGGCAACAGCCACGCCGGCACACGGCTCGATGCACAGCTTCATGTACTGCCAAACCAGCCTCGTGCTCGCCTGCAAATTATCGGGATCAATGGATTAGAGTGAAAAAAAAGAGGCAAAAGAGTTTTCAACATCATATCCATGACAATCCCTCAAACTGATTCACTATGAAATATATCCCAAGATTTAGAACGGAGAGGTATCGGAGCAGCTTCTTCCCTTGTTCTGCCTCCATCTGGAATTCCCTTCCTGGTTCTTGTTTTCCCCCTGCCTGCGATCTTGCCTTAAAAAAAAGGAATGTTAATTCCTATCTCCTTCCTCTTTGAGTTCCTCTCTATCGCCTTCGTTCTTCAGGCCTTAATTAACCTTGAGTGGCTTTTCAGGCTTGTCTTGGGCGATTTTGCATTTTTTTTTAAAGGGAGGAAAAGTATAGGCCTACGTCACTGCACACGTGACCCGCGCGGTAGTCATTGGTCATGCTCGAGGTGACCAAAATGTGCATGCATACTCGGACTAAAAGAAAACTCAACAACCTATGACCAATTTACGAATCACTGGATCAGGCCCACGTTTTGTCCATCACCGTCACATAAAAAAGCTGGGGATATCAGCCCGTTTTTTGTAGTCGCTGAAATATTGTTTTCTTGGTCAGAGACTGTGGTCCATAGCTTCTAGCTCAATACCTCTCATAATTATACTGTAGTGCATTGTTTGCAAGACACATGTCAAGGAAATAGACTCTTTCAATGGACATTCTTCTGGAACTACCCACACGACCTATGGCTCTATCACGTGCACTACCTCAAACATCATATACCTCATCTCTTGTAGAGTTTGTAATATTCAGTATGTTGGCGAGACAAAAAACACCCTCAAAAAACGAATCTATGGCCATAGGTCTACCATCAAAACCGGTAAAATGGACACCCCTGTTGGGTATCACTTCAATCTCCCTGATCATTCGATATCAGATATGAGTGTACTGGGCATAGAATCACTTGGTCACCGTAGTAATGCTGTCCGTCTTAGCCGTGAGAAAATGTGGATGAAGCGTCTTCGGACTATTCAACCACATGGTCTCAACATCCAGGAGGGTAATGACTAACACCATGCAGCTTTCTGATAATCCTTCTTTTGTGTTCAGTCTTTCACACTTCTCTCTTTGATCTTTTCCCCCTATTGTCACTAATCCCTACCCCACTCCTTGCCCTTCTCTTTGATCTTTCCCCCTCCTCTCACTAATCCCTACCCTACCCCTTGCCCTTCCCTTTGATCTCTCCCTACCAGCTTCACTCTTTGTCCTCTGTTTCTCATCCGTGTCCTATTCACTCTCTCCCCCTGCCTTCGTGTACATGTATCTGTTTTGTCCTTGTCACTCTGCCTTTGAGAAAGGTCCTGCTAGGATCGAAACGTCAGGCCCACTAAATTTTAGATGTAGTGAAAGAAATTAAATTCAAAGCTAAAGCCAAAGCCTTAATTTCGTTGAGAGTCGCTGGGCCTTTTCGAAAAAACGGCTTGAAGCTCTGTTCTTTCTTTCAGCGCGGAACAGAAACTCTGTTTCCACTTTTTGTATCCAGGGATCGATGTATAGGTCTATGCCAGAAATGAACACAGTGCTGGCGCCATGCCAGAGCCTGAGCCAGAGCCGGAGCCAGAGTCGGAGCCAGAGCCGCGGTTTCGAAAAGGGCTCCACGTTCCATTGCGCCACTATAGCACTGCGCCTCACCTTGATCTCGTCCTCAGTAACCGTGATGACGTCGTCGACGAGGTCCCTCACGATTGGCCAGGCCACGTCTCCCAGGGCAATGCGCGAGCCGTCCGCCACGGTGACCGGGCGGCTTTCCTGGCGCACGTGCTCCTTGGCGACGAAGGACCGGAAACAGTCGTCGGCCAACTCGGGCTCGGCGGCGAACACTCTGATGCCAGGACGCAAGGCCTGATGTGCAGCAGCGAGAACTCAATGAATAGAATGTGATATTGAGGGCGCGGATAGAGGGCGCTATTTTGTTAGCTGTCACCTTTCAAGAAGCCTGCACTGTTGTTTGTTTTGTATCACGTTTTATATCATCAGCTAACCATCGTCTTATTCTTGCTTGTTATGTGTGTTTCCGACTAACCGTGGACGTCTTCTGTACCCTTATTTTTTGGAAGTGCAGATTTTTAAGCGTGTTTTGGACAGTTTTTACTCTGACTTTTGTACATGTGGAAGCTAGTGTGACCTGTGCTGCTTCGATCCCAATGGCCGTTTTACGAATTTTCATCTATCACTCCCTGTGTTCAGTTCTACCACGCCGGTATGTAGTCTTCCGCTTCATTTCATTGTGCAATATTGTACGGCGACCTCCAGAAACCACAAAGTCTGACAAAATAATAATACCACCAGTCGATAGTTGGACTGCCGTTGGTCAGATTGTTGGTTCTGCTAAATATTACCCTTTTTTTTACAGTGTACCTTTTGTACCAAACTAATTTTCGACATTCTTCAATGACACGTGAGTTACCCATTGTACCTTGGCTGCTACGAGAATCCCCGACAGCATGCCACCACCTCCAACGCACACCACTATCGCATCAAGATTCTTCCCTACCTGGGGACAAAAGGGAAAAGAAAAGAAATACGATCATTGCACTCCGTGATGGGGAAAAGCACTGGGCAGCCGATAGAGAACGTTGGCTCGCAGTCAGTAATACGCTTTTTGGTCGATTATTATCCAATATTTAGCTTAATACTGATTCAGTAATGTAGTTAAGACGACAAGATCTTCGTCATATGTTACCCATTTTTTTGTTTAATTTTGACCGGGAAGATAGCTCCAAAAATAATATTTATTTTTTAATTGTATGATTTTCAAATGATATCATAACAAAATAATGATAGCGTTTTGACGATTTTTTCAATAGGATGCTAACTACATATCTGACCATCTAGCCCACGGGTTGATTCAGGGACGAAAGAGACAGTTTGTATTCGATGTCATAATATAGTCAGTAATGACCAGCCATACGGTGTCATATAGTCAGTAATGACCAGCCATACGGTTTGCTTTCAAATTCCCACCGTAGCCTACATATACCAGGGTTTTATTACAGTTACGACTGAGCCCGGTAAACCCGTGGCTAGCTGACGGGGAGATTACGGTGGATCTACCTGCTCCAGTAACTCCGTGCAAATGGTTCCCTGGCCCGCCATGATGTCCAGATGGTTGGATGTCGGAGCATACACCGCTCCTGTCTGGGCCGCAATCACTTTTGTGGTCGCCATCAACTCCTGCCATGGCAGCCACGTGCATACAAAAAAAAAGGAGTGAACGATCGAGTATAGGATCCTCGGGACCCGTGGTTATACGTGGGACACCAGCGTATGGATCGCTGACCGGTCTTAGAATAACATTCGCTGGTACTCCGTTCTATATCATATTAGGCACACGGCTGCAGCTATACGCTTCATCGCCGGCAGCCGCAGCTATAGACCGATTTGACCCCGTCTACGTGGACGCGTCCATGTCTGGGGGGCTCTTAGTCTCACATACCGAACCCTTTGAGTATACTAAAGGTATCGGTCACATGATAGGCACACAAAATAGTTGTCGTGCGGTGCCCCCAGCTATGACGGCTTTGGGAAGGATTCCCAGAAAGGGTCTATAGAAGGGAGTCGCCTAACTTCAGATGTAGGCTAAGACAGCAGGATCGTCAACATCCACAGCCAATAACAGTTTGCCAATGACAGTTTGTTTATAACAGAGCTGCATGTAGGTCTGCATACCATGACCAGAGTGAGCCACAATCAGTATTTGCACAGGCAGTATTGGATACAAATTCATCAAAATGTATTTTGACGGAAGAGAAAATGTAATAGATTGAAATTTCGTTTATCCATTCTGGCATGAAAATGGAAGGTCTCTGGCTTTGGTTTTGAATGTTTCACCGCGTTTAAAAAAAATTCAAAGCTCCAACCTAGATTTTCAGCTTTTGGATGAAAGAGACGAAGCCTAAGCCGGTTTATTTTTTAAAGGGCGCAAATAGTATACGTGCCTTTTCATCAGGCGGGCTGAGCGTGACCTGGGCGCCGTATCCCTTCACCGCCTGCAGGCGGCACGCGGCCACGTCGTCCGGCAGCACCACGTAGGCCTCGACTCCGAAGAGAGAGGCGGCCAGCGCCAGGCCTTGGCCGAAGTTGCCGCAGCTGTACGTGGCCAGGCACGGCCGCCGCGCCCCGCCCTCCGTCTCCTCCAAGAGCTTGGAGACGAAGTTGACGGCTCCTCGAAACTTGGTTCCAAAGAAGAAGAGGGGGGAGGGGAAGGGGGGGGGGTAGAGAAGGGGTCTGGCAATTAAATCAGAACTCTCGCGCAGTTGCCCATCTTGAAATGAAGCAAATTATGGCAATTACTGGGAAGAGAAACTTGACAGGACCGATGGTTGAACCCGAAACCCCCTCTCACTTCACGTACCAGCCCCGTATCACCTAAGACCTCCAGCCCTTATGTGGTGGCTTTCCCAAATAGTCTGCTATCTTTGCTGAGGTGAGCGTCAGAATCTATCTCTAGGGATGTCAACCCCCATTTGAAGAAAAAAAAACAAAAAACATCTATGCACTAGAGGACAATATAATGGACAATGTATGGGCTAAGTTTGGCTCGAACATCTATTGTCGTTTGCTAGATAGACCGCGCACAATGCCAATAATAATGCTTTGTCAATGGCATTTTGGGCCGAAGAGGAAGAAGAAGAAGTAGGAAAAAAAAATCAGAACAAAAACAGTAGCTTTTCCGCTTCGCGGTGGAAAAGCCATTTCTTTTCGACCTCCCTTTAAAGACATTCAGCGCAGATGTCAATTAATACCAACTGGTATCACTATCGCTCAGTGAAAGCTCACTCACTGGGCGGCGCTGGTCGAATTCAATCACAAACTCCACTCTGATGAAACCAGACAAATTGTCTTGACACAATTCTGTCCGACACTTATTGCCCAACGGTTTATACAGTATAGCCGTCATTCTGACACTATCCCCACACATTCTGTTGGTCATCGAGTCTTGGAGATACGTCGGGTTCGTCAAATAATCTGAATAATCTCGGTGATTCTGGTCATTCAAAGGGTAATGACGTGAGAGCGACATTATGTGTGATCATATTTATTCATGAGAAAGTGATCAAAAACATCTCAGAATCTTAAAAAAAAAATCACCCCCAAACTTCATCTCGATGCGCAACTAAACAGGGACCTGTTTCATGAAGCCGCTTAAGCGTGAAATTCTGTTGAGCAGGAAAAGTCTTCCTTGTGTATAGGCCTAAGCAGGATTGCAGAACGAATTGTTGAGTGAGGTTGGTTGCTTTGGACTTGTATTCCACCCTCCTTTTCTTTGCATGAAACAAAAGTGGAATTTGAGTCGGCAAGCTGATCTAATGAATCATGACCCCTACACAGCATTGGTAAGATCGAAAAACAGAAATGCTCACAGATTTACATGAAACTTATACAGTTTGAACATGGTTATATAAGTAGAAACCTCGCACTGAAATATCTCTGCCTAAAATTCTGTATTTTTGTAAAAAACAAGAGTAAAGAAATAGTTTACGCCTCACCCCCTAGATCTAAACGATTTTTCGGAATAATATTCGTTGAACGCAGCATTTTCGCGAAACAAATGAAGCGGGTTTTCACGATTTTCTCGAGACTCGGTTGGCGGATTGAGCTGAAATTTTCACAGCTGTGCTATTTCATGCATATGTTGGATCAGACAACGTAACATTTTATGTGGATGCTATTATTTGACCTCGACCAGGAACTCCATGAAATTGGGGCCCCTCCGAAGCACATACAGCAATACCTTGAACGAGCCGGTTCGCTGGAAGAGCTCGCACTTGAAGAGGAGGCTGCGCCCCGCCATGGCGTCCAGGCGGCGTGACGTCATCACGGGCGTCTTGGTGACGTACTCCGCGATGCGCCTCTCGGCCTCTCTGACGTCATCGAGGGTGAGACCAGCCGGGCGGTCCGGAGACATATCCGAGGTGCAGGGACAACGCCCAGTGTACAATCTTGCGATCCCTAAAACCGCTGGCTCTCGAATGCACTGAGTGTTACTAGACTAATGGGACTGACCTGAACTACTGCGGTTATGAATGGTAATTATGATATCGTTATAGGGATCACTTTTAAACTCAGTGGTTTCTCTGTTCACCGCGTGGCGCTGCCTGTGCTGCTTCAGGCTTATCATTGAAATGTTGACATGCATGTGAACTAAATCTGAGCAGTAATGAGCTTCTATAAATGCCTAATTATATGATACCGTAGAGGGCGTCTGTTAGCGGGATCCGCGCAGAGCCCTTTGATGAAGAAAACTGGGACCGTATCATAACCCAGGTCCTTTTCCAACACCCAGATTCCGCTCAAGCTCCGGCTTTAAGCTTTGTCTCTAGTTCTTTCATCCATCTTAAAGTACAAGGTATGCAAATGGGAGACCATTGGCTATCTTTTTAAATGCTGTATATATACTGCGCTCTGAAAAAGACGCCAAAGCTTTAACTTCAACCAAAAATAATTCCAATCTGTGATTTCAGTTTTTGGATAACAGAGACGTAGCCGGAGCCTATCGCCAGGTTTGGGGAAAGGGCCCTGGGAACCCTAGTCTTAAGCCGCGTTTCCACTGAACTAAAAGTTAACCGAGACGATGGTGACATTTCCAATGGTCAAATTTGGCCGTCGTTCCCAACGTTGACTTTTGAGTCGGTCAATTTAACCGAGACGATGGTTAAAGTAACCGAGCTGGCAAAATATATTTGTGCACAGTTTATGTACGCCGAGTCGCGTTTTACCGAGTGGTGCGTTTCCACTGGACTAATCGGCTCGGTTAAACTTACCTGGTCAATTTGAGTGGGCAGAGGTTGGCCGGTAAAAGTAACCTTTGGGCTCGGTTAAAGTAACCGAGAGGAAATTTAACTGGGCCGTTTCCACTGGATTTAAAATGGGAAAAGTAACCACAGTCTCGGTTACTTTGACCAGAATAAGTCCAGTGGAAACGCGGCTTTAGCGTGAGTGGGCCCTTTGAGCACCTCCCTCATAATATTCTGACTAAAATGGAGAAATGCGCCAATATCCATAAACGCTTGCGAGAAGATTAGGACGTACTCGCACCATATGTATCGTCATTAGTCCTACAACCAAAACACCCAGCACACGGAGGATAATGACTGGCCAATCAATGCAATAAATTCATTGTGCACTGCTGCCAAAGGTATCCCATCCACAACCATGCCTTGTCAAACCCACTCCCTGGAACTGTTTCTCACTCACTTCACCCATAATTAAGCGCAGCCTTTGACTTGCAACATTAGAGCGGTGACTTTCAATGCCTATTGTTGTTGCGGCATAGCAATTCTCGCCACGCAGCAGACGACATTGCAAGCTTTCCCGCGCGTCGTGCTTCCTTTGTGCTTGCATTCCTCTAAGCATAGTACATTCTTGGCGGCCAATGATCAACCCAGTACAATGCTGCTCAGGCCGTGTCCGAATTCATATTAGCTGCGGCTAGAAGCAACACGCAATCCTATGTGAACCGGGTGAAGCCGCTTGTTGACGACTTCCACAGGCTCGTGTGTGCTTTGAAGCCGTAGTCAAAGAATTCGGACGCAGCCTTATAGAATGGTTACCCCCCCCCCCCGGTACTGCCTCACACCACGATGTGAAGGCAGCTTCGTTCGTCTTCGGGTTTCTGTGTTCAACGGATTTAACGGACTTTGATACCGTTTACCCGTCCGTCCTTGGAGTACGCTTGGAGTACCGATAGACTGTCAACTTCAGAGTGGACATCCGTGTAACAGAAAAGCATGGTAAGAATTCAACGTTTTCTTTATTATAGTGGGTGTTTATTAGTGCAGTACGTACAGGAAGCTGGATATACAGGCAAAATGCATACTATCGTGCGTGTGCTAAAAAAACGCAGTGGCTGTTGTTACGGCAGTCGTCCGTGTGGCTCCCTGACTTCACAGTATTTGTCAGGATGTTTAGCTCTAGGAACCAGACTATCAGCTAAAAGACTGGTTCAACCAGCCTGCAATGCTGACGAAATACAATCAAGTCAGGGAACCACACGGACGACTGCCGTAACAACAGCCACTGCGAAAAAAAATCATTAAAAAATAATAATAATTAGCCTGGATGGTACCTTGGGGAGACATTCCCATAGGGTTGTGCACAAACTTTAAAAAAACTTTACGTCCCTATTTCTAAACACCCTCAAAACCAATGAACTTCAAGTTGTTCTTTCCAGAGCATTCTCTATCTTAAATTGTACGGCAACAAATATGCTTTTATAAGGTAGTTGGGACATTAAGGAGACACTGAAATGTCTCCCTAATGTCGAGTGTCTCCCTAAGGTCATATTTAGGCTAATTAAGCTAACCATTATTACATTACAGTTTGACGAAAAAACACTCAGAACACGATAACCATTATTTTGCTTTGCTTGCATGCTACACGCAGTCATTTCAGACAAAAGGCGGTCAACACAAAATGATGACAACTCATTCAACTTGTTTGCACTGACACGGCGATATAGCCTACACTATTGCTTATGATTTGGCTGAATAATTGTTCGTTTCAAGTTTGGGTTGAAATCAGTTTGGTCCGTACGGTGTTGTTTGACTCGGAATCGGAACCGCCATGATTAGAGCTATAGCTATACGAACAGCAACAAATACAGTACCAGTAAAGAAGCAAGTTTGACATTCAGCAAAGAATTTCGTCTGTTTGACAATGCCCGTATAAAACGGCATACCGAAACAGTGCTGAAGCCAACAACCATTTAGACGCCGATGTCCACACTTCAAGTCATACTCGAACGAAATCCTCAGAATGTTCTTTCTTTCCTAATATTGTTAATATATACGCATAATTATGACAGAATACTTTCCAATACGCTTTTCTTCTTTGAAGCTTAAAAAAAAAAAAAAAAATAGAAGAAATTGTTAAACGCGCTATTTCTGCTATTCAGAAAACAAAGCTTACGACGAGTCGACCCGCTGGATTGCGTGACGTAACTCTTTAGACTGACTAATCTAGAATCCTATACTGCTTCGCACCGCACACGTACCATAATTATGTACGTACGCGCGTGCACGAGATCAACACAGCGAAGCGGTTGTCGTCCTCAGATTCTGACAATTCTCACGAAAAATTTGGAGGAACATAGCATAGATTCCGAGAGTGTTTCGGGAGGTCATGAATCCGAATCTAGTGAAACACGAGGAGACAAACGCGACTTTAGTGATGCTGACACCGACGATCCTACCCCCTGGAAATAGCGCTCGTCTAAATAATACCGATTGGTATGTTTTTTCTTTCTTTCTGATGAATTCAATTTACACGACAAATTGTTGTCACTTGATAAGCCATAAAAAATATACCTTATTATGGTGCAAGAGCCATTGAAAGGCACATGGCAAAGTACAAATTGCTACAATTCTCACTACATCATACACATATAATTATGCACATTGTATTGTTACCAATACTAGAAACCATGGCAGAACAAGTCAGGTAGAACTAGGAGGAACTTGACAAATATTCACACATAATTAGTAAATAAATTCTGTAAATCCTCAATACTTTTTCTGCCATCGCTTTAGGGTCATTCTGATAGCCAATGTATAAAAAAGGTTGTTCAGTTCTTGAGCTATGCATTTTTCTTCTGGAGGACAGTACATTTATCTTGTCCATGCATAATTATACACACCATGGTGCAGCGTATTATGCAATCATTACGAAACCCTTTAATTGAAGTGAAATTTGCCAATTATCAATCAAGGCTACCTTCATTTGCATAATTAAATTCATTTAAGTATGTACAACCGTGAGAGGCAACAAAACATATGGCTCTTTAAGGGCAGGTAATTGTACTGTTATACATTAAACGATGTATATACATGATGTTCAAAGTAAATTGTCAAACTGAAGTAAGGCATTGCAAAAACATGTCCATTGTGCAAAACCTGGTATTTGTTAAAATAAGCTGCTGATAGTTTACTATCGTACAAACACTAATGTAAGTAGTTATCAAGGTAGGGCCTGATTACTTTTGCAGAGGTGTGACTGATCCCCCCCAAAAAAAAAAAAAAAAAAAAAAAAAAACTACAACAACAACAACAAAAACAGCTAGCCAAAAGTTTTGCAATAGAAAAATCGGCAGATTATATATACAGTGGTTTCTGATCACACGGTCGGACTGAAATCGGACCGCGTGTTGTTGACGAAGCGGACCCATTCTCTTCGAACCGCAGCCCCTCTCGGAAACGATAGCCCACAAACCTCTGGCTTTTTTTTGTGGAAGTCGCGCGTGCAACCAACAACACATGAAATTGGCATTCTTAATGCCAAAACACCAACAAATATTTCTGTAAATCTCAGTAATTTCGTAAATAATAACAATTATACATTAAACATAAGTAGGCCTACATGTATACATCGGTGGGTTTACAATTTAATTCGAAACTTGAACTTCGAAACAGTCGTTAGCTTGTTTGTGAGGCCAGTATTCGACGAATCGCACGAAAATGGAGTTTTCATCTCGCCAGATAGAAAACTTTTTTCGGTGCTCGAGTAAAGATTTCTCGAAAAGTGCAGCATCCTAGACCGTAAAATTTCAACATGAGGATTCTATTATGACAATCTACAAACTATGTAAATTAGAAGAAAATCTGTGGACATCGATTTTTTCAAATCTTCCCAATGTATTGGGCCTTTAAACATTTAACCGCGCCTTTTTGAAAGACATACGTAAAAAAAATAAAAAAAAAATAGAGTGTCTGATCTTTGGCTCCTAGCAAGACACTTCTGATATAAATATTTCATCAATTAGTCAAAAATAATGATAAAGATTAAGCATTTTAAGACAACTTTCTGAAATTTATAATTAAAACTTGATTGAAGTCAAACAAAATAACGGCAGAAACTTGTGGCGCCAATCCGATTTTTTTAAAACCATTTACTGCCATAATAATATCTCCAATGAACACGCCCCAACCCCCAGCCCAATGTCACTCAGATGCAAACAAACAACTCATGTAAACCTGGCTACAACACACATTTAAGTAGATGCACCATGGACGCAAGCAGACTGGCGCCCCAACCCGGCAAAGATTAGTTGACAATTTGGGAAGGCCGCCATTTAAGGGCTGGACAGCTCAAAATGGTAAGAGCACTGGTGCGCAAAACTAGAGGTCTCGGGCTGGAGTCTCGGGCTGAAGTCCCAGTCCAGTTGTAGTTGTGCTTTTCAAACATAAAGTAAATACGAAAACTGATGCAAACTGCTCACTGACTAAAATTACCTACAATACATGAATCTCAAAATTTAGAGGGCCCGATGTTTCGATCCTAGCAGGACCTTTCTCAAAGGACCTTTCTCTCTTTGCCTTTGCCTAACTTGTGAGACACAATTCTTAAGAACGCCTTCTGACATAAGACAGGAATGGTAAAAAATCTCAAGGACATCAGACGTTTGATTCCCAGCAAGATGTTTCTCATAGAATATTCAATCCAAGACCGAAGTGGAACTCTCTTGGATGTTTTCGTTGAGTTACTTGGTTCCAAGAAAACACTGGAATTGTGCTCCGGCCTCTAGTTAAACATGACCTTCAGCGGGGGCAGCCTCCAGCGGAAAGTCTGCTATCTACGGAGCCCCTAAGGGGACGGGCACAATTAATTTTCTGTATTATTTCGTTCCCTTGAAATAAAATTTGGATGGGACGGAATACATTATGAATGATTGTGAGTGAACCAAATAATTATTTGAGGAAACGAAATTATTTCGAGTGAACAAAATAATGATTTGAGTGAACAAAATAATATTTCGTGGGAACAAAACAAATTCGAAGGAATGAAATGAAAAATTGAGTGGACGAAATAATAAATCGAGGGAACGAACAAACAAATTCATTGTGCGTGTCCCCTTAGGGGCTCCGTAGCAAACTGTGCTGGGACGCCGGGGGCGCCAGTCTGAATCGATGAACTGCTGTCGTTCATCCTCGTGAAAGTTTGGCCACGTATCATGTATCACCGTGTAAAAAAAACCTCCAAATGTAAACCTGTCCACAGAGGTACTGTCCGGAGATCACACAAAGTAGGGGCTGTTTTGGATTTCAAAAAGACTCCATTTTGTCTTACTATGTCGGTAGCCAGAGAATCTCTGAGCTGATTCAAATCATGGTTATGACAGCCAGGAGCATGCAACTAGTACCATAACAGACTGTGGAGGAAGAATATTTGTATTGCCACTAAAAAGACATTTATCGCTACAATGCAGCATGAAGTATGTACTAAAAAAATTGTGTTTTTTTTCTTCTTCAATTTACCTGGATAGTGCTATTGAAGCGGGGACGAGGTACATTTCGATACTGGTCAAAACCTCACACCATTTTGCGAAATCCCTTCAAACACTGTGTTCACATCGCTGCCGTTATATATATATGAATATAAATACAGACTATACTATACTTCCCTTTGTTTTGACATTAATTACGATAATTATTGCCTCGTAAAGGCGGCAATACTAAGCAAATAAGACTGTTTAAGTATACAAGTCTAATTTGATACTATTGGAGACAATATGCTGGTACTACCCAATAATTATCATTCGACATCACGTTTATAAATCGAGAATCATGCCACACGAATTTCGACTCAGTTAAAAATTAGGTATGATACAATCTGGATGACCTACTTGACCTTAAATTATTCGTATTTTTTTCGAAACTGGTATTCGCGACAGGACAGTGAGGTTTGCGGGTACACCATGTGGTTTGGTCGCTTCCAAGATGAGGTGATCTGAAAGGAACCGGGGAGTGTAGCAAACGACGTTTTGGAGAGTACGCTCTGGCCTTCTATCTTCCCCTCTATTACGATGTTATGGGACATAATGTCTCCTTTTATGTGGCTGGTGTAACCCGACTTCCTCCTCTCTCGTGGGAACTTGCTCCGTTTGCCTCGAAATGGACAACTCGGAGCTGGCGGGTCTCGACGAGGGAGCGCCCACCTCCCTACAGTGGGCTTTTAAGCGGGCGGCCAGCTTGTCCCAGTTAGGCTTGCCTGGTGGCGGCGGTACCTGTATGCCGTTGAGGACATGTATCTCAGCGGGCATCGTCCCCCCCTGTCGGAGAAGGGGCACCACCAGGCTGCCTTTCTCCTTCCTCAGCCTGAGGGCCTGGTGCATCTCCATGGAGCAGTGCTTCTTGAAGTCAGGGCCGATCAGCAGGAGGACGCAGGGGCTGGCGGTCATCAAGTTCACGTCATCCTCAAGCTTGAAGGCGCCAATGGTGCCGTCTTTGTCGGGCGTACTGCCCTTGAGGCGACGGGCTTCCATTTCGGGCAGGAGCGTCTCCAGCACCCATTTCGTGTCCTCCAGAGAGTAGACCACGTTGAAGTCGAAGGCGGATGGCGGGGATGGATCGGCGGCAGCAGATATACATTGTGTAGATGGTGTCTCCTCCTGTAAGCCAAGGCTGGCCATGTTTCTGGACAGCAACGCTATCCCCGCCTCCTCATGAGATGACGAGCCGGCTGGCGCACCGGGAGCCGGCGGCCCGTCGGTGCACGGTACGGGCCGTGCATGGTAATGAAGCGGGGGTGAGGAGGCACCCGCACCGGCGAGTTTAGCGGGGAGAGAAGCCGCCGTCTCGGCACCGGACCCAGCCGAGTCGACGGGAGCGACGACCGAAGGGCAGCCAGATGGGCCGCCTGCCCGACCAGCCGACGAGCTGACGTCGGGGGCGGCCTTCGGCTCCTCGTGCTCTTGCCAGATTTTCCGGAGCATTCCGCCCGGTCGCTCGGGCGGGCTCAGTGGCGACGGCAGCGTCTGGCAGCGCAGCAGGTACAAGAGAGCCTCGTTGGTCGGGAGCATCTCGCAGTGCTCGGCCAGCCGCTGGAGCTCAGCCTGGTACTCATCGCGCAGGTGGCCAATTGTGTGCCTTATCAGGGCACTGGTCCCGAACTTGTCGACCGCCTGCCTCAGCTGCTGTACCAGGTCATCTCGGAGATCGGCGGGGAAGGCGTCTCCCTCGGCCCTCATCAGGCACAGGTAGGCGCGGAAGAGCTCGTGGAAGATTCCCGTGTACTTGGTGGTCTGGGACTGCAACCTCATGGCCGCCTTGAAGTACTCTATCGCCTCCCGATACTCTCCCAGGTCAAACTGGCACCTGCCGAGGCTGCGGTCGATGTCCTGCGCCCGGCTGTCGTCCCCGCAGTCCGCGGCCCGCGTGAGGTACTCCAGCTCCGTGCGCAGGTGTGCCTTGCTGTCGTCGGGTGATTCATCCTTGATGTAATACGCCAGCTGGTGGTGGACATCGGCCAGGTTTATCAGTCCCCAGACGGCGTTGCGATACTCCACCGCTTGCTCGAGGTCCTTGTGAGCCTGATCCAGAATCTCTCTCCCCGGTTTTCGTTCCCTGGTCTTGTCCTTTTCCCACCTGCCCAGCCTCCTCTTGTAGTACTTCAAGCGGATCTGGCCCCTGCTGTAGATAGCGTAGAAGTTGTCGTCGCTGCTGTCTAGCCCGATGGACCGGTCCAACAGGTGTATCGCATCACGGAGGTCCCGCCTGAAAGAGTAGACGAAGTTACCGTAGCGGGCCAGGAGCTTGGGGTTGTTAGGCGATACTTCCATCGCCCTCTTCATGCCCAGCTCCGGGTCTTCTCTGAGTGGCAAGAGCTCCTGAGGGATGTCCCTCATAGGCAGCTCCCTCTTCATCTTCACCCTGCGGAAGATGTCCGCCAGGTGCCTCCAACTCTGCCATCGATACTCGGGCTCGCCCGCCACTCGCTGCGCCACCTCATGGAAGAGCCTCAGGGCCTCGTCCACGCACTTGATCGCGCCCTGGTAGCCTTCCCCGAAGACCAGTCGGACGAAGACCTTGGACCCGCACTTTGCCAGCCAGAACTTCCAGGCGTCTCTCTCGGAGGCGTCGATCCTGTCGGCAGCCAGCTGCAGTGCCTTGCGAAAGATGTCACTGGCCTCCATGAGTTGCTCGGTGCCTACAGCCTCATCGCCCTCGTGGAGATCGCAGGCGTAGAGGTAGGCCTGCTCAGCAAGGCACCGCCCCTTGGCCCTGACAGTGGCGGCGGCGGCGTCGTCCCCCTCGGCATCTCGGACACTCTGCAGCTCCTCCAGCTTGGCGCGGTGTTTGCGAGCCTCAGGCTTCCTGTGGACCTTCTCGAAGACGTATGCCAGGTTGGCCAGCGCATTCAGGTTCCCCGTGTCCCGCTGGTCGAGGACGGCGTGCAGGCTGTCCTCAGCCTCCTTGTACCGCCCGAGGCGGCAACTGAGCACCGCCCGCACGTTGAGGATAGCCAGCTCCTCGGGCAAGCCCGAGCGCGCCTTCTGGTCGTGGCCGAGCTCAATCAGCTTTTTCTCACCGCCGGCTTTGTCCCAGTCGCCGCGGACGATGGGCACGTCCAGGTGGAAAAAACCCGCCTTAATGGTCGCCATCGTCACCAGCCTCAGCAGACAGTCGCTATGTAGTCGGGCTTTAACCGGCAATCTGCATTCAGAAAGAATACACAAAAGTACACATGAAGATAATGTTTTATTGGGTACCCAATCGAGTACCCGAAAATTGAAAAGATCGGGTACCCGTTTCCAGGAATATGAAATCAAGAGTGGGGGAAAATACCAAGACCAGAAGGTCCAGACCGAGACAGAAGATTGAAACTGAGACCAGATGGTTCATACCAAGACAGAAGGTCTAGACAGAGACTAGAAGGTCCAGATTGAGGCCAGAAGGTCCGGATCGAGGCCAGAAGGTCCATACTGAGGCCGGAAGGTATAGACCGAGACAAGAAGGTCATGACTGAAACTGGAATGTAACAACCAAGGCCGGAATGTCCGCACAGACCGGAGAGTCCAGACCGAGATAAGAAGGTCAAGACTGAGACTGGAAGGTCCAGACCTAGTCCAGAGTCTCCAGACCAAGACCAGAAAGTCCACACCGAGGCCGGAAGGTCCAGATGGAGGCCAGAAGGTCCAGATCGAAGCCAGAAGGTCCAGACCAAGGCCAGAAGGTCCAGACTGAGACCGGAAGGTAACAACCAAGGCTTGAAGGTCCAGACTGAAACTGGAAGGTCTAGACTGAGGCCAGAAAGTTCAGACTGAGATTAGAAGATCCAGACTGAGACTGGAAGGTCCAGACCGAGGCTGGAAGGTATAGACCGAGGCCAGAGGGTAGACCGAGACCGGAAGGTAAAGAATGGAAGACTGGAAGACTGGAAGGTCCAGTCTAAGATCGGAAGGGCCAAACTGAGACTTGAAGGTCCAGACCTAGGCTAGAAGGTCCAGACCTAGGCTAGAAGGTCCAGACCGAGAACAGAAGGTCCAGACCGAGACTAGCTGGTTTAGAGTTCAGACCGAGGCCAGAATGTCCAGTGAAATTCTAGACCCAGACCGGAAGGTCCAGATCGAGAGCAGACGGTCCAGACAAAGTCTAGAAGGTCAGGACTGAGGCAAGAGGGTCCAGACCGAGATTAGGAGGTCCAGTCCGAGATTAGAAGGTCCAGACAGAGACAGCTAGGTCCAGACCAAGGTCAGAAGGTCCAGACCGAGACCGGAAGGTAAAGAGTGAGACCGGAAGGTCCAGACAGAGGCCAGAAGGTTCAGACCGAGGCCAAAAGGTCCAGAACGTGGCCAGAAGGTCAATACTGAGACTGGACGGTATAGACCGAGACAAGGTCAAGACTGAAAATGGAAGGTCCAGATCAAGGCAAGAAGTTCCAGACCAAGACCAGACGGTCCAAACAGAGGCCAGAAGGCCCAGACCGAGGCCAAAAGATCTAGATCTAGATTAGAAGGTCCAGACTGAGACTGGAAGGTCCAGACCAAGGCTAGAAGGTCCAAACTGAGACCAGAAGGTCCAGACAGAGGCGTTAAGGTCTAGACCGAGAAAAGAAGGTCCAGACAGAGGTCAGAAGTTCCAGACTGAGACTGGAAGGTACAGACCGAGACCGGAAGGTCAAGACTGAAACCGGAAGGTCAAGACCAAGGCCAAAAGGTCCAGACCGAAACTAGAAGGACCAGACCGAGACTATAGAATACGGACGAGACCGGAACTTGTCCAGACCGGCCAAATGCGCATCGCAAGAATGTATTGGAAATAACAAATGGGAACCAGGAGCAGTCCCCAAAGCATTAGAGGAGCTAGGATGGAATAGTCTGCAGAACAGGAAAAAACCCAAAGACTGTATGTTATACAAATATATATTGTGGGAACCCCCGTTTTCGACGCTACACGATTTCGACGCTTAGCCTTCTAACTCACATCGCACTATGAAAACAACTCCGTATAACGATCTCAGACTTCGTATCTTACAGTTGGTTTCCTGCTCTTGTCCGTCACCGAAAATGTGGAAATTTAAGGCTTTTCCAGTAGGCCAAACTCGTGTTATTCAAAAAGTTGCTCTTTTGGGGTCTATTTTCCTAGGTACAAAATTGGCAGTTGCTTCGAAGCTCCAGTTTTCTTTATTGTTGGTCCTAAAAAAAATCTGAGTGTACCATAACAAACCCCAACATCCGTAGAAAAAAATATATCACGCAACTTGAGGCAGTCCGTTCAGGGTAAAAACTATGGAGCCTCCTATAGGGCGTCTCGCTTATATATATTTTTTTATTTTTTTTATTATTATTATTTAAAGACAAAAAGTAACATGGCCCAATAGGCTTTTTTTAAATGAAAAAATAAAAGGGCAGTTAGAGAAAGTACCAAGAAGGAGGAAATGTGTCTCTGGAGTGACATTGGGAAAGGTCATAACTGAAAAAGCAGCGAGAAAGAGGATTGTGGAGTTTTTTTTAAACGTCACAAAAGAAGACATCAACCAGACCAATACGTTTTAAGCATAAATTATGAATGATTTGAGGAAAGTGTTAGAAGCAGTGTGAAAAAACAAAAACAAAGATGAACACAAAAAAACATACAGGGAAGAATTTAATAGTGCCACACAGCATTTTGAGTTAATTTAAGAATTTATTTTGCGTTTGGCTACACTGGGACACCTTACTAAACACCACTGACGAAAATAGGTGACGATGCTTACTGCGCGGTGCGCCGCGGACGTCAACAAAACCGGGTAATCTTACGGAAGTGACAGGCTTGATCAACCTTCTCTATGATTATTCTAATAGTCTGTGGTGTGGACAAAGTGACTCGGACCTCTTTTAGTGTGATACTTTCGTCCACATTGTTCAGTTTGAAGAAAAGTCCTTATATCGTCGAAAACCGGTTATTGGAGGATATATATATGTATAATGTATAAGTGATTGCACAGGTCGCCATCCCATGCACGACTACAATTCAACCAAATGAAGGTCCACAAGGGCCAAGGGGTAACAACAAGAAATTCAGACAAATAAACCACAAGGCAAAAGTGTTATACTTATACTTTTTTTTTTAATAGGACATTTTTTTTTGTCAAAGGGGTTAAAGAATAGAACAGACTGTCAGCGGAGAGGGTGAACTCCACATTCATTGACTCTTTCAAAAATAAGTAAACATGCATTGGACTACAAAAGAAGCCACTCCGCACAAAAAAGGCGCACAGCATCCTCTCACAAGTTAGCGAGATGTGTCAGGGTGCGAAATGTTGCTGCTAGAATTCAGATTCAGGTTCACATGCATGTCATTTTAGTGTGTCGTCAGTCACACGACATAACACACTGCATTCACTGCCTTCAACACACGTACAGCACACTGCATTCAACAGACACCCGGAAGTCACCACAATCACAAACCGTTCTGTTGCTCGTCCGTAAAACGACAAACCCGAACCTACCTAATTTACAGGACAATCACAGAACAAGGCGACCTAGCTCGTGGTGTAGACAACCCATGATACAACCGTTATATGCTCGGTGGTTGGCTAAACCTCACCTTTTTGTAGGGCCGCGGAAGCTACCTTGCCAAGGTGGAGCTCAAAGTCAAAACTGCACAGCTCGATGGGGCGTATAGACTGTTATGAATACGCTCCCAATGAACGCCGCTATTTGCATTAAACGGTAGAACTAGAATAGAGCCTGGAGGTCAAGTAAAATGGTGGTTAGACTTGTTTCCAGTCGCCTGTTTGAAAGAGGGGGCGGGCTCACACGCATTAGTCTCATTTAGAGGGCTTCGTGTTTCCATCCCATTCCCAGCAGCACCACTATAGCAGGGGGCAGTCTGCTTTGGAAAGGCTGTAATTGTGCTGGGACACACACACGAATTGCTGGTCTTTAATTGACAGATGAATACTTTGAATAGCACGTACAACCCGAACGGCAGTTCCGAACCAGCGCTGTGAAGCGACAGGCTAATATCTGAATTGTTTGTGCTGTAGCCCCAACTTACATTACGTTACATTGTTTTGCTTTACTCGGCAGAGTCCTATAACAAGCACTGTGTGCTCATTTGCCCGACTGCCTGCTGAAAAAATACCGTTTCATTTGGATGGCCTGTACTCGTGGGCAAGGTCGCGTTTTCGTCTCATGGTCCGCCTTGTTTATAGTTTCCCAACTTTGCAAATCTCAATGGGAGAGACTGTGACAAGTCTACTTGGGAAATCCCTTATTTTTGTCACGGTGGGCGCCGCCGCGTGCGCTTTTTGGGCTATTCTCGCTGGGCAGTGCCGTCGTTATCATGCACGCCCTCGATGCTTGGGCTCTTTAAGGAAATGCAGGGCTGAGTCGCATGGAAATCACTCCTCGGATTAAAACAAACCCACAAGATCGTCGAACCCTTCATTCTACCTGATGCTTGTTGCGTTCGATCTGTATTTGATTGTTGTTTTCGATTGCAATGACATTTAAATCAATCATTCTTTTCAAAGACAACGAAGAGTAACATTATATGAAAATGGACTTCGACTGTGCAATGACAGAAGCGTCCTCTAAAATTAGAATGAGACCACCGTTTCGATGAATTCTTTACGACATATTCAGTGCAAAAGCCGAAGAGTTGTGTGCTACTGCCAAAACAGAGAAACACAACCCCTTTTTTGTGTGTGTGGGGGGGGGGGTCGAGGGGAGAGAGAATTGTGAGCGCAGAAGCCAGAAGTGCCTAATTGCTTACCCATGATGTCGACTTACCATAGCAGAAAACATTTTGCTGCCGTAGCGGTATGCCGCGATTTTGTCATGGGTTCTCTCTTATTTGTTCATTTCTTATTTTTTACCTCGCAATAGCTGGCGGAGACCACGAAACTGGACGGCGCCGTGGTCGGTCGTAGAGAGACGCCGTGGTTGAAGGGGTAGACCGTTCGTCTGCGGTGCAGCACGTTGCTTTTTCCGAATCCCACTCGGACCATACCACGGGGGGAATGGCTAAAGGCCTATGCACCACTGCGCAGGAGATGGGCGCGTGGATCTCTTTAGAGTTAGCTGTGGGAAGGCAGGATGAAACGCAGCGACCAAAGGTACTAGCCTCAATAGCTCGTCATGCCGCGGCCTTAATTGTATGTGCTGAGGAAATACGGTACATGGGACGTCGTATATTTATCTTCAAGTGCACGCACACACGCCCTGATTTCTGCTCAGAACCACGGAGACTCATCAGTTGATCACTTCGTGCCGGGCCCTCCGAATCCGGACACCCTGTAGCGTTTCATTACAGACATTGATTATATTTCCTTTTCCTTATATTTCCTTATTTAAATTAGTGTGTTCATTCCCCTTAACACTAAAACCCCACTATCGCCCGAGTTTGAATTAAAGAGAGACTTTTCATCCCTCGTCACAACAACAATAATGTAGCGTGGGGGAAAAAACCACACAGACGTCCGATTGTGCCAGGTTGCCCTGTATGTACACAGATGAGTGTATCAATTCATTTCACTGGTATTATTTTATTGTTGTCGGTTGTTCCTGTGGCGAGTTTTGAAAATGCCATAATATGTTGGGTTTTTTTGTAATTTAAAGACCAGTGGAAGTCTTGGGCACTGAGCTAAGTTGCCCCCCAAGTTGCACGCCAGGGCAGTGTTAGAGAAACCGAGTGTTCCCCACGAAAACAATTATTTCAAACACGGGTGTAGAATCCACTGAAATGATTTCTTTACTCATTTCTTTCTGGCCATTTATTCATTTTATTTCTTCCCTTTTTCTCTATTTTGGCTCCATCATTTTGCTCCGTAAAAACGGTGAACATAATAATTATGATAAAACAAGGATCATAAATCAATTCCTTACGTTTGTTATTACAATTTTGTTAAATCAAATGACCAGTTCGTTTCACTTAAATTGAATGGATAAAACTAATCAGTCTGATGTATGCGTAAAGTCTTATGTAGATACACCGTCCTACGGTTTAGCATAGCATTGCTGCTGCTATAGACATTATACCACCTTCATGATTATACTAAACAGTGTGCATCTCTACGCTGAATCCAGTGGTTGCTCAAAGATACTGGCTGCGTTAGGCACGCCAGGGCAGTGTAAGAGAAACAAACAGATCAACACGAACATAATGAGACTCCGGAGGTGTTGCTAACTGTTTGTAACTGTACAACAGGCGCCGTTATTTATTACATGTATTATCCACTCCCCCCAGCTAGTCTCACAATTTAGATGTCAAAGTTCAGAATTGCGTGAACGGAAATGCGGCGTACGCGAAGGGAAACGTAAGCCCACTCTATCCACCTTCTCCAGAAATATAACGGGCAGGGTTTGTTTTTTCCAAATTATATGCAACCTAAAATAATGTCAAATCGTTGTCCGCCATAAACAAACACAGTGATATTGTAGGGAATCGAGATTTTTGAACGTGTCTTCTTTAGCCTCCGTAGTAACACTCAATCATCCCATAATTTCATATTCATTAACGCAACACTAATGATCGATCTACATGCCTTCCCGAAAACTAGAATCGAATTTGAATACGCTCATCATTGCGATCCCCTTAAGCCCGTTACCAAAGTCGACTACAATTAATCGATTCCCGTTATTTGTTTTGGGAGTATCGATGAAACGCGGCATGGGGACACTGCAGATTTTGGCGGAAGCCGAGCGAAGCATTTTCATCGCGCTGTATGAAAACTCCCAAATAACCCCCTTTTTGGCTCGAACGTGAGTATGCAGCTTTTAACCTCTTACAGAATCAATATAATGGTTATTCACCGCGGTACATCTATTCAATACCTACCATGGAAGGCACATTTATTTGCAATAAAATAAGTTTTGTGTTGGGGTGTCGAAAATACACGTCGCCCCACATTATTATATACATGTACTTTACTATTCGTTTGCATCCGTTTATTTGTAGCAGCGTGAGACTCTTGAATGTTCAAGTTGTTGTCTCCGTAAGAAATCCGCTATCTCCATCCGGTCTTGCAGCCGAGGGGTATGTAACCCAATTTATGAGTATAGGCGAACTAGAGTATTACCTTTCTATAAAATTGTAGGTTCTCTTGATTGTAAATTTTGTTGTAACTGACTTAAGTAGTAAACATGGAAAACTGTTTGCATTTGATAGGCAATTTTTGAGGGTACGACAAATAGAAAGGTGAAATGAACTCACACCACTGGATCCCCAACTAGAGTTTCTGAATCTCTCCTCTGATTCCTTGTTCTTGGACCCTTCAATATTATTGAGATTCCTCTGATAGCTTTGCTCGTATACCCACCTTATAATTAGAGGCCTGATTGTGTACTAAGAGTACTGTCAAAAACTGCACTGCAACTTGTGTATAATATTATACATGTAATTATATACGACTAGTCTTAGTTTTAGAACATCAACTACACGTCGAATTTTATCTAGTGTCTTTCAAGCCATTGCTGAACGATAGCGTATAGTGCATGGTTTGACTTTACAGCTGCAATCTGCCCACACGGTGGTTGCGTTTCCATCTGAATTGTTCATCAGGATGGAGAAAGACGTTGATTGCGACAATCAATAGGAAAAACTAGTTCTTCAATTAAACGTGCCAAACTAAGCTATCCAAATGAATAGAACAGGCTATGTGAACGTATGTCAACGTAATAAAATGGTCACACATGCTATACGTGAACAACTTCACAGAAATAATGTAAAATCGAGCCTCCTTCACGAATACAGATTTACAAAAAGAGGGCCTGGCGTTCCGATCCTTTGAGGGTCGCTCTCGAAGGTAGATTCCTGCTCGGATCGAAACGCCAAAAGTTAGACCGCAGTTTATACTGGCGATTCACAATAGTGCGCCCTCAAGAGTTTGCAACGCGTCGCACAACATGCTGGCGGGACTCGACACGGGAGCGCCCACCTTCCTGCAGTGGGCTTTCAAGCTGTCGGCCAGCCTGTCCCAGTCGGGCATGGCCGGAGGCGCTGGTACCCGTATGCCGTTGAGAACATTACATATCTCAGCGGGCATCGTCTCCCCCTGTCGGAGGAGAGGCACCACCAGGCTGCCTCTCTCCTTCCTCAGCCTGAGGGCGTGGTACATCTCCATGGCGCAGTGGTTCTCGAAGTCAGGGCCGATCAGCAGGAGGATGCAGGGGCTGGCGGTCATCAAGTCCACGTTGTCCTTCAGCTTGAAGGCGCCAATGGTGGCGTCCTTCTCGTGCGCGCTGCCCTTGAGGTGACGGTCTCCCATCTCGGGCAGGAGCGTCTCAAGCACCCAATCCGTGTCCTCCGGCG
This sequence comes from Luidia sarsii, assembly GCA_949987565.1. Classification (NCBI taxonomy): domain Eukaryota; kingdom Metazoa; phylum Echinodermata; class Asteroidea; order Paxillosida; family Luidiidae; genus Luidia; species Luidia sarsii. The sequence goes on along the minus strand of OX465105.1, from coordinate 20,733,918 downwards.
AGTAGACCACGTTGAAGTCGAAGGCGGATGGCGGGGATGGATCGGCGGCAGCAGGCGGCATCTCCCCGGGGAGAGAAGCCGCCGCCTCGGCACCGGACTCGACGGGAGCGACGGTCGATGGGCAGCCAGATGGGCCACCGGCCCGATCAGCCGTCGAGCTGATGTCAGGGGCGGCGACAGCGGGCGGCGTCTCCTCCTGGAGGCCGAGACTGGCCAGGTCTTTGGACAGCGACGCCATCGCCACCTCCTCATGGGATGACGAGCCGGCTTGCGCACCGGGAGCCGGTGGCCCGTCGGTGCACTGTACGGGCCGTGGATGGCTATGTGGCGGGGATGAGGAGGCACCCGCACCGGCGGGTGTAGCGGGGAGAGAAGCTGCCGCCTCGGCACCCGACCCAGCCAAGTCGACGGGAGCGAGGGCCGAAGGGCAGCCAGATTGACCGCCTGTCCGACCAGCCGACGAGCTGATGTCAGGTGACAGATATATGTCCTGGAGCATTCCGCCCTGTCGCTCGGGCGGGCTCAGTGGCGACGGCGGCGCCTGGCAGCGCAGCACGTTCAGAAGAGTCTTGTTGTTCGGGAGCATCTCGCAGTGCTCGGTCAGCCTCTTTAGCTCCGCGTGATACTCCTCACGCAGGTGGCCCATGTTGTACCTATTCAGGTTACTGGTCCCGAACTTGTCGACCGCCTGCCTCAGCTGCTCGACCACGTCATCTCTGAGATCGGCGGGAAAGGCGCGTCCCTCGACCCTCATCAGGCACAGATAGGCGCCGAAGAGCTCCTGGAAGATGCCTGTGTAATTGCTGAGGTCGGCCTGCAGCCTCATGGCCGCCTTGAAGTGCTGTATCGCCTCCCGATACTCTCCTAGGTCAAACTGGCACCTGCCGAGGCTGCGGTCGATGTCCTGCGCCCGGCTGTCGTCCCCGCAGTCCGCGGCCCGCGTGAGGTACTCCAGCTCCAGGCGCAGGTGTGCCTTGCTGTCGTTGGACGACCCGTCCTTGATGTAATGCGCCAGCTGGTGGTGGACATCGGCCAGGCTTAGCAGTCCCCAAACGGCGTTGCGATACTCAATCGCTTGCTCGAGGTCCTTGCGAGCCTGATCCAGAAACTCTCTCTCCGGTTTCTGTTCCCTGTTCTTGTCCTTTTGCCACTTGCCCAGCCTCCTCATGTAGTGCTTCAGGCGGATCTGACCCCTGGTGTCGATGGCATAGAAGTTGTCGTCGCTGCTGTCTAGCTCGATGGACCGGTCCAACAGGTGTATCGCATCGCGGAGGTCGTGCCTGTGAGAGAAGACGAAGTTGCCGTAGCGAGCCAGGAGCTTGGGGTTGTTAGGCGACACTTCCATCGCCCTCTTCATGCCCAGCTCTGGGTTTTCTTTGAGTGGCAAGAGATCCGGAGGGACGTACATCGCCGCCAGCTCCTTCTTCTTCTCCACCCTGCGGAAGATGTCCGCCAGCTGCCTCCAACTCTGCCATCGGTACTCAGCCTCGCCCGCCTCCCGCTGCGCCACCTCATGGAAGAGCGGCGCGGCCTCGCCCACGCACTTGACCGCGCCCTGGTAGTCTAATTCCCCGTATAACAGTCGGACGAAGATCTTAGTCCCGCACTTCGCCAGCAAGAACTTCCAGGCGTCTCTCTCGGAGGCGTCGACGCTGTCGGCGGCCAGCCCCAGTGCCTGGCGAAACACTTCACAGGCCTTCATGAATCGCTTGGTGCATTCGGCCTTGTCGTCCTCGTGCAGATCGCAGGCGTAGAGGTAGGCCTGCTCAGCAAGGCACCGCCCCTTGGCCCTGACGGTGGCGGCGGCGGCGGCGTCCCCCTCGGCATCTCGGACACTCTGCAGCGCCTCCAGCTTGGCGCGGTGTTTGCGAGCCTCAGGCTTCCTGTGGACCTTCTCCAAGACGTATGCCAGGTTGGCCAGCGCATTCAGGTTCCCCGTGTCCCGCTGGTCGAGGACGGCGTGCAGGCTGTCCTCAGCCTCCTTGTACCGCCCGAGGCGGCAACTGAGCACCGCCCGCACGTTGAGGATAGCCAGCTCCTCGGGCAAGCCCGAGCGCGCCTTCTGGTCGTGGCCGAGCTCAATCAGCTTTTTCTCACCGGTGGCTGTGTCCCAGTCGCCGCGGACGATGGGCACGTCCAGGTGGAAAAATCCTGCCTTAATGGTCGCCATCGTCAGCAGCCTCGGCAGGCAGTCGCTATGTAGTTGGGCTCTAACCTAATCTACATTCAGAAAGAAATCAATAAAAGTACACAGCGACTTATCACCGAGAACATTTGAAAAATCTTCCAACGAAAAGATTTTTGGGATCAAAAATTAATAAGAGTTAACTAGAACGTCCAGACCAAGTTTAAAACCGAGATTAAAAGGTCCAGACCAAGGTCAGAAGGCCTAGACCGGGGCCAGAATGTCCAGGCTGAGACTCAATGTCCAAACCGAGACCAGAAGGCCCAGCGAGACCAGAAGGTCCAGACCGAGACCAGAAGGCCCAGCGAGACCAGAAGGTCCAGACCGAGACCAGAAGGTCCAGACCGAGACCAGAAGGTCCAGACCGAGACCAGAACGTCCAGCCCGAGGCCAGAGTGTACAGGCTCAGACTCGAATGTCCAAACCGAGACCAGAAGGTCTACTCTAAACCGAGGCCAGATGGTCAAACCGAGACCAGAAAGTCTATACCGACACCAGAAGGTCCATACAGATACCAGAAGGCCCAAACCGAGACCAGAAGGCCCAAACCGAGACCAGAAGGCCCAAACCGAGACCATAAGGCCCAAACCGAGACCATAAGGCCCAAACCGAGCTCCATAAGGCCCAAACCGAGACCATAAGGCCCAAACCGAGACCATAAGGCCCAAACCGAGACCATAAGGCCCAAACCGAGACCAGAAGGCCCAAACCGAGACCAGAAGGCCCAAACCGAGACCATAAGGCCCAAACCGAGACCAGAAGGCCCAAACCGAGACCATAAGGCCCAAACCGAGACCATAAGGCCCAAACCGAGACCATAAGGCCCAAACCGAGACCATAAGGCCCAAACCGAGACCATAAGGCCCAAACCGAGACCATAAGGCCCAAACCGAGACCATAAGGCCCAAACCGAGACCAGAAGGCCCAAACCGAGACCAGAAGGCCCAAACCGAGACCAGAAGGCCCAAACCGAGACCAGAAGGCCCAAACCGAGACCAGAAGGCCCAAACCGAGACCAGAAGGCCCAAACCGAGACCAGAAGGCCCAAACCGAGACCAGAAGGCCCAAACCGAGACCATAAGGCCCAAACCGAGACCATAAGGCCCAAACCGAGACCAGAAGGCCCAAACCGAGACCAGAAGGCCCAAACCGAGACCATAAGGCCCAAACCGAGAAAATAAGGCCCAAATCGAGACCAGAAGGCCCAAATCAAGACCAGAAGGCCCAAAACGAGACCAGAAGTTCCAGACAGAGACCTGATTTCCAAACTGAGGCTTGAAGGTCCAGACTGAAATTAGAAGGTCCAGACCGAGAACAGAATGCCCAGACCGAGACCAGAAGGTCCAGACCTGGAGCAGGTCAAAATCAAAAACAGAGTGTCCAGACCGAGACCAGAGTGTCAAGACCGATACCAGAGTGTCCAGACCGAGACCAGAGTGTCAAGACCGATAACAGAGGGACCAGACCGAGATCATAGTGTCCAGACCGACACCAGACGGCCCATACCGAGACCAGAAGGTCCAGACTGATGCCAGAAGGTTCAGTCCTAGGCTAGAAGGTCCAGGCCGCCACCAGAAGGTCCAGACCGAGACCAGAAGGTCCAGACCGAGGCCAGAAGAGTAGTAGAAGGTCCACACCGAGAGCAGAAGGCCCAGACCGAGACTAGAAGGTCCAGACCGAAACCAGATGGTCAAGATGGAGAACAGAAGGTCAAAACTAAGACCGGGAGGTCCAGACTGAAACTAGAAGATCCAGACCGATAGCGGAATGTCAAGACCAAGGCCAGAAGGTCCAGACCGAGACTCGGAGGTCCAAACCAAGACTAGAAGGTCCAGATGGAGACCAGAAAGTTCAAACCGAAACTAGGTGGTCCAAACCGAGACCGGAACGTCCAAACCGAGACTAGAAGGTCCAGATCGAGACTAGAAGGTCCAGACCGAGGCCAGAAGGTCCTGACCGAGGCCAGAAGGTCCTGACCGAGGCCAGAAGGTCCAGACCGAGGCCAGCAAGGTCCAGACCGAGACTAGAAGGCCCAGACCGAGACTAGAAGGTCCAGACCGAGACTAGAAGGTCCAGACCGAGACCAGATGGTCCAGATGGAGAACGGAAGGTCAGAACCAAGGTCAGAAGGTCCAGACGGAGACTAGAAGTACAAGGTCCAGACAAAAGTGACATTACTGTTACAAAAGGGAACCAGGACGAGCAGTTCCCAAAGCATTCGAGGAGCTAGGATGTGATAGTCTGCAGAACAGGAGATAAAATAATTAAAGACCGTGCATGTTGTCCAATATAAGTACATGTAATAATTGCACAGGTCGCCATCCCACTACATGCACGACTACAATTCAACCAAATGAAGGCCCACAAGGGGTAACAACAACAACTCTTTTTTGTCAAAGGGGTAAAAAGAATAGAACAGACTGTCAGCAAAGAGGGTGAATTCCACATTCATTGACTCTTTCAAAAATAAGTTAATATTGGACTACAAAAGAAGCCACTCTGCACAGCATCCTCTCACAGGTTAGCGAGATGTGTGAGGGTGCGAAATGTTGCTGCTAGAATTCAGATTCAGATTCACATGCATACTCATTTTAGTGTGTATAGTCTAGTCACAGACGTAACACACTGCATTCACTGCATTCAACACAAGTGCTTGAAGTACTGCACACTGCATTCAACACAAGTACTTGAAGTACTGCACACTGCATTCAACCGACACCCGGAAGTCACCACAATCACGAACCGTTCTGTTGCTCGTCCGTAAAACCACAACCCCGAACCTGCATGATTTACAGGACACAGAACAACGTGACTTGGCTCTCTGTGGTGCAGACAACCGTTATTTTTTTCGTTGCTTGGCTAAATCTCACCTTTAGTGGTAGGGCCACGGAAACTACCTTTCCAAGGTGGCGCTCAAAGGAGTATCGCTCGAACAGGGCGTTTCCTCGCAATGACGGTAGAGGTCGAGTTCGACGGCGATTAGACTTGTTTCCAGTCCCGTTGTTATCGTGGTCGACAAAGTTGATTGACTCACTTTGATTGAAATTACGGCCCTTTTCCGAAACCCGGCTTAGGCTTCGGCTCTGGCCTCGTCTCTGTTATCCAAAAGCTGGAAAAAAAACAACAGGTTGTAGTTCTTTGTTGAAGTTGAAACGTTGCAGTCTTTTTCAAAACGCAGTGTGACATTCAAAAACGAAGCCAAAGGTCTCCCAGTTTCATGCCTAGTACTTTAAAATGGACGAAAGAAATGGAGACAAAGCCGGAGCCTGAGCCTGAGCCTGAGCCTAAGCCGGGTTTTGGATAAGGGCCATATATATGTGATGCCAACGAAGTATTTGTATAGCGCCACCTCGTGGCTGCCGATTTTGTTGTCAAATTAAAAAAATTAAAGATGGCGCAGAATTTGATGTGCCAGCATCGCAGATTCGCAACAAACTTGTTGTGTTTTGATCCTTAGGTCCCTGGATCCTTGAGATTTAAAGAACCTGAAGTTCTTGTGTACGGGCATGCTTGTGCATTTAAATGCACACTGTTTAGTATAATCATGAAGGTGGTCTATAGCAGCAATGCTATGCTAAACCGTAGGACGGTGTATCTAAATAAGACTTTACGCATACATCAGACTGATTAGTTTTATCCATTCAATTTAAGTGAAGCGAACTGGTCATTTGATTTAAGAAATTGTAATAACAAACGTAAGGAATTGATCTATGATCCTTGTTTTATCATGTGTTCACCATTTTTACGGAGCAAAATTCTTTACAGGGCCGGTTCCCGAAGCTTAGTTTGTCAAAGAGCACGTGCTATTCAAAGTATTCATCCGTCAAAGTCAAGCAATTTGTGTCTGTGTCCCAGTTCTAACCCGGCCTTTCCAGATCAGCCTATCCCAGCTGTAGTGGTGCTGGGAGGGAAACGCGAAGCCGCGTTTGCAGATTAACAGGCACAGTTAAACACGAACAAACTCAGATTCCGGAGGTATTGCAAACTGTGTGTGAGTACAGCAGGCGCCGTAATTTTATTGTTATCCACCTTTTCCCCTAGCGAGTCTAACAATCGATGTCAAAGTTCAGATGCGTGAACGGAAATATAACGAGCAGGGTTCGCTTCTTCCAAATTATTACCCACCTAAATGTCAGATCTTTGTAGGTCGCCAAAAGCAAAAGAAGGGATACTGTAGTGAGATTCCTCTGATAGCTTTGCTCGTACCCACCTTATATAATGTACTAAGAGTACTGTCACAAACTGCACTGCAACTTGTGTTGTAGCCAAATTTAAATATAATTATATACTGTACGACTAGTCTGAAGTTGTAGAATAAAAACTACACGTAGAATTATTTTATACAAGTGTCTTTCGAGCCATTGTTTCAGTATGGGTTTAAGCCAGACACTCTGTCCGACATGACGTCACCGGTAGCGCCGACTCTCCGTGAAGGCCATGTACGAATTACATACGAAACGAGTCAAACGGGCTTTCAGAATCAGGAACTGACATGGCGGCTCAGGCGTCGTGACGTCATGCACGGAGTGCCTGCATGACTTACAGTGCCCAGCCGTGGCATTGTGGGTTAACGAGGGAAACAAAACAATACAAAATAATTATGTAACGCTTACAGTATGTACATTTTTTTACAAATCATAGAGGATAAAATTACGATGTTTAAATGAGCGACTTATAGAGCCTGTATTGGTAAGACTTGCATAATGCCATGGTCATTTTGTGTCAATTGCCTGAAGTCTGTTCACTGTAAGAAGAGCTCGAGCATTATTCGGTCTGGACTGTGTATTATTGTTCACGTTGCGTGGCCATGCACGTGGGATTTGGCACCGCCCTTGACTGGCGGGCGAGGACTCCCAATAGGCCAGCTGTGGGTGGACTGGGTGAGAGGGGCATGCTCCATGAGGGAGAGGTCGAGCTCAACTTGGAGTGAACGGACATTGTAACAATAAGCCCACCTTCTGAATTCCCTTGTAAAGAAAATATGATAATTAGGTTTGCGGAGACACCATGTAAATTCTCTTTTGTGAGTAAGTGTGGTTCTGAAATGAACCGGAGGAACTCGATTGTTTGAACAGTGTACTCTGCTCGTCTTCAGGAGACTAAGACTGCATAGACTGCAGTCTCCTGAAGACGAGCAGAGTACACTGTTCGAAACGTCGAGTTCCTCCGGTTCTTTTCAGAACCACACTTACTCACAAAAGAGAATTTACATGGTGTCTCCGCAAACCTAATTATCCTGACATTCTCACCATGCAAACCTTCAAATCTAAAAGAAAATAATATGACAAGCCTTTTTTTCTCTTTTTTTTCCCCCTCGCGGCGGTGAACCATAACTTATCATTGTGCATTACCAGATGGTTGAATTAAAACTAGATGCTTGACTTTCCAGCTGCACTCAACCTAGGCTATCCAAACGAAGTAGATAGTTTTATCTAACGGGCTAAAAGAACATTTTTGTGTCAACGTTATACAACAGTAAGCCATACATATACCGTGAAAACTGGACAGAAATAATGTAAAATAGAGCCTCCTTCACGAATACGGATTGACAAAAAAATAAGAGGGCCTAGCGTTCCGATCCTATGAGAGTCTTTCTCAAAGGCAAATTACTGCTCGGATCGAAACGCGAGGCCCTGAACACATTTGTGAGATTTCGATCTCAGTTTGCCACATTTCCATTAATATCATTTGAATACTTAATTACATAGCACCTTGTTTGCGAAAGCGAGTACAGGGGAGTCACAATAGTGCGCCCTCAAGAGTTTGCAACGCCTTGGTCAATCAGAATGCGCGGAATCAGTTCCGCGCATTGTGATTGGCCAACGCGTTGCAAACTCTTGAGGGCGTACTAATGTGAATTGCCCGTATTGCATCAGACAGAAATAATCGAAAAAATACTTCGCGGATGTTTGCATAGGTCGACTGATATTCATGGTGGGGTTTTGGGTATCGGGGGATTTAGCCGAGTCCCTACCACGCCAGTAACTTAAACTCACCGAGATCGAGTAATCCGGAAACTGGTTAAAGGCCCAATACAACATCGGGAAGATCAGAAAACATCGATGTCCACAGATTTCCTTCTAATTTACACAGTTTGTAGATGGTCATGATAGAATCTTCATGTTGAAATCTTACGGTCTGGGATGCTGTACTTCCCTAGAAATGTTCACTCAAATATCGACAAATAGTTTATTACTCGCAAGTCGTAAACTATTTCTTACACTACAGAATGGTGCAAAAACAGTGACGGTTTTTTTTTACCTTTTTCTACTTTCTCAGATCACCATTTGAGCTCAAACCCCCACAGAATTGCTTTTTGGGGGATGTTTAATGGTTTAACACACAAACTGTGGCAATCTTTGCCCTTTACCAATGTTGTAATGGGCCTTTAAGCACCCTAACCAGAAGCAGACTAATATCTGCCTTTGAGAGAGGTCCTGCAAGGATCGAAACGTCGGTCTCTCTACCTTTGTAGTTTTTTTTTTTTTTTTTTTTTTTTTGGGGGGGGGGTTTGGTCCTGTACGTCAGCAAGTCGTTCTGCAACAGTTTAGTAGAGGTCACTCTCCCAACCTTTCTGATAAGCCAAGGGGTCCGTTTTGCCTGTGAAAGCCAAGATTGGGTCGTCTATTAATCCATAGACATTTCCTATTCGTCGATTATTCCTAGACATTCCCGTGCAGTTCGTCTATTATTCCCAATTCGTGTATTATTCCACGGACATTCCCGTGCAGTTTCAAATAGGTTACAGTGATAGGTCTACTTGGTCACGAAGAGCGCACAGCACCAAGCTACACACAGATGCGGCCGAAGTACAATGCATGGGAATGATCAAACGAGCAAACGCTGTCGACCAATACCACTTAATAAACTCTTGAGGGCGCACTTTAGTTAATCGCCGGTATTGCATAAGAAATGGGCAGAGGGTTTCGGAGAATCTCCGTAGCTCCTGGCGGAGCTGGGTCCGGGTCACCGCCGACCTAGACGGACAGAACGCCCGGCGGTTCGCCCGGTACACTCCAACGGTCAGACCTCCAAAAACGACCGTTGGATTGTAACCAACTTCGGCTGACCCCCCCTCCCCCTCTCACCGTCTATCCAAAATCCAACCACCTCCTCCTTCCCCCGAAGCCTCATCAGCCCTGTGGCACCTGGTGCACAGAAACGCTGTGAACCCAACCTTCCCTTGGCCCTCTCTCCAACGCCAACACACATCAATATATGCAGCATTTATTGTTAATTTTAATTTGTATATCTTCTAAGCAATTTCTTGTTAAGAACACACATTGTATATTTTAAACGTATAGGCCTAGGCGTTTCACTGTAACAAAAAAAAGTTCACGGGCAATTATTTTTTGTTTTTCGTTATCAGACTTTCAGGAGCCACGGTATACAGAGGAGAAGGAAGACGAGGAGTTGGTGGTGACCTCCAAGGCTGGCCACTGCAGCTGCGGCCGAGTTGGAGCCAGGGGCGATCATTTTCTGTGTCTTGGGCGGTTCGACCAGGGCGCCCTCAGCGGCCGTCGAGTCCTCCATCAGTTCGGCCACCCGGGGGCAGCCCATCCAGTCCTCGTCGAAGGAGCTTGGGAAGCCCTTGTCAACCTTGCCCCGGCTCTCGTCGAAGCGCCAGTACTTCTTGTTGCGCAGGAAGTACGTGTACCATGTCTTAGTTTCATCTGAGGAAGGGAGAAGAAGGAGGGGAGAGAGAGGAGGGGAGAGAGAGAGAGGGGGAAGGGACGGAAGGGAGAGAAAGAGAGAGGGGAGAGGGACATGGTGAGGGGGTGAGAGAGGCACAGAGAGGGGAGGGAGGGAGCGAGGGAAGGGAGAGAAAGAGAGAGGGGAGAGGGACAGAGTGAGGGGGAGAAAGAGGCCCAGAGAGGGGAGGGAGATGTGGGGGACACACAGAGGAGAACAAGGGATAACAGAGTGAGAGAGAAAGGGGCGGGAGAGAGACAGAGTGGGGAAAGGCAGAGAGAGGGAAAGTGGAGAAAGAGGAGAGAGACAGAGGAGAGGGAGACAGAGGGTGAAGGGATAGAGACAGATTGTATGTGAGATATATATACAGAGAGGGATCAGAAAAGAAAGGGAGGGGAAGAGAGAGTGGAAAATAGCTATTTTTAATTCAGAATTCAGCATTCAGGGGACTTCCGCCTCGACCGCTGCGCATTTCTTCCATTATTGAAATCTTGTTCAACGTCCATTTACCAGAAACGTCGAAAGCCCGAGGGACTTATACGAGCAGGACCTCTCTCAAAGGGCGTTCTCGACCTTGCAGAGAAAGGTCCTGCATGAATCGCAACGTCGGGCCGTCGAAAGTACGCGCCATTGAACGAGCACCGTGTGGCTATAATGCCGCGTTCCAATCGCGTCATGATTACCGTGTTCACGAGTTCACTAGTCGTGAAGAGGCGTTCCAATCGTCTGGTAACTTGTGGTCACCAGTCGTGAACTGGAGGCGGAAATCTTGTATCCAGTTCGCGACTTGACAACAAAATGGGGTCAACTTGGGTCAGTTTTAACAACATCGATGCGATGCATGTATGAGTTACATGTATGAGTTACAATAAGATTACGATACCTACGTTGGCGGCTTCTGCAGTCAGGAACGAAAAGGTGAATTTACCATGAATTTACTACGCTGTTCTACACGCACGTCATTACATTATCAATGTGCGTGTTGGCATTGTGTTGGTAAGTAGGATTGGAATGCAGCTCACTCGTGAAGTGGGAAATACTGGTCGTGACACGATAAACACGACGTCATTGGAACGCAGCATAAGCTGCAGGCACTCCGTGTGTGACGGGCGATTCCCAACAGTGCGCCCTCAAGAGTTTGCAACGTGTTGGCCAATCACAATGGGCGGAGTCTGTCAACCCCGAGTATGAATATGCATAAGGTACTGACCTCACTGCAAAACATCCGTACCCGTACGTACCACTGACAGTACCTCTCCTTAGCCGTACGTATGAGTGATACTCATGTACTGTATGTGTCTGCGTTGGCGACCATGGGATAGCAAAGTGGTTAACGGCAGAACTTAGTGGGCTTGACGTTGTTTGGAAAAAAAATAAGATTAGATGAGCAATAGGGCCTTTATTAAAAAATCAAAGCGACTCTGAATACTTTTTTCTTTATCTTTCATTATTTTGAGCAAATGCACAATTAAGGCACGGTTTCGTTTTTGAAAGGGTGGGGGACGTATTAAGTCGTGAACCCCAAACACGACGGGTGGCGCTCTCACCTCCGACCCTTAAACTTAACAACTTATAGGTCGCGCTTCGTTTATATATCAGCTAGAATCGAGTGTTCTTCTAGCCATGGTTATCGATGTGAAGAAATGACTCTAGTACGAACATAGATCTGCGCATGCGCGCCTAACCCTAACCCTAACCCTTTGTGTATACATTGAATGTAAGCGAGAGCCCCCACTCAGTTTCGCGGTCAAAAGTAGTCAACGTTCAACGTACAGAGCGGACAGTACAAAACGAAAGAAGACTACTTCAGTACTTGGGCGAGCGAGGGTTGGTGCACAACACATGTACATTGTTGCAAATTATTCTCGGCTGAGACGAGCGCCGACTCTTCACAGGGTTGCAACACAACTACATCATCATACATGTACATTGTAGCCAATAATAATTATTATTCTCAGCTTAGAAGGGCGCTGACTCTTCTGTGTTGGTCCACAACACAACTACCCAATTATACTCGGCTGAGACGAGCGCCGACTTTTCACAGGGTTGCTCCACAACACGGAGTGGTGCGGTCAGTGTACGAATACGGATCGGTGTGCAGTGGCGTCAATACCTGATGCATATTCATATGCATATTCATAATTATCTTGGCAGAGAGTTGCTCCAACATACGTTAACTCTCCATAATAAAGATTATGGAGATCAGTGGTCGACATAGTTATGCGCATCTGGAAATGTGAAAATGTGCATTGTGATTTGCCAACGCATTGTAAACTCTTGAGGGCGCACTTTTGTGGCAACAAGGCAACAACACAGTGGGAATGATGCGTGTTGACCTCCAGTACGCGACATAAACTTACCGTCTACAAAGCGGAAGGCAGTGTCCATGTCGGTCGGGACATTGGGGTCCCAGTTTTCGGACACGCTTTTCGGATACCCCTTGTCTACGCTCAGCTCAAGCTCGTCGTAGCGCCAATACTGGTCCCCCTTGAAGAAGTACGTTTTACCTGCGGAGAGGTGGGCGGGAAACCAGCGTTAATACACGTATCCTGTTTCTTTGGCTGCGTAAACTGAAAACAAAAATCACACTATTTAACAAAATACTTGCACCGATCTTGGTCGACTCGAAACATCAACTAGTGACATTGTAATAAACAATAACACCGAACTTTTAAATTGTGTTGATCAATCCATTGGTTGAAATTATTGATTAAGAAAAAAACACGTCGTAGCTTTTGCCCTGGTTGATTAGCAAAAGCAAACTATTCGGCGGAGGGTACAGACATTGAAAAGAAATTGAGAGATTTAAAATTCAAGCTACAACTTTTAGTATACTACCACCGAAACCGAGACTCCCGTATAGACCGGTATTTTTGCATCTCATTTGGCACAGAGCAGCGATGGAAATGTACAAAGAAGAATGTGGACAATGGTCTTCTTTGCTCATTTCCACTCCTCTTCTGCACCAAATGAAATGCAAAAATACCCACTATAAGTCACGTGATGGCATGTAAACATTGGTCGCACAATCTGTCTAGTATTATGAGAAATAATTGGGGACGTGGTATTGCGCTATGGCCTATGGACGCTGATTTAACGTGCTGCATCTCAAATAGTTCGAATCAGCGGTCGGTATTTCTGACGTTCGACAACTGAGTTTGTTCTGTTGTCGCCCTCACTTACCAGTCTCGCCCCAGGGGAGGGCAGCGTCGATATCATCGGGGAGACCGAGCTCCCGGATCGGTCGGGGGAAGGACGGGTCCCGGTGCGTTCCCGAGTACTCCCAGTAGCTGGCACCTACAACGAGAACCACGGCGCATCCAGGCTACTGGTTAGCAGGTTAGACAAGACTTAGGAGGTTCGCATGGTGGAAATACCAAAGTGGGAGGTTTGCGGTGACACCATGTGGCACTTCTCTTTCAAGAAGTAGGGTGGCTTTGAAAAGAGCCACGCTCCTTCTTGAAAGAGAAGGGCTATACATGGTGTCACCGCAAACCGTCCACTTTATATTAGCAGGTTATCCAAAGTGATATACACAAATATTGCAAACTGCTTTATACTGACTAAAATTACCAAAATGCAAATCTTAAAATTTAGTGGGCCTGACGTTTCGATCCTAGCAGGAACTTTCTCAAAGGCAGAGAAAGGCCTTGCCTTTGAGAAAGGTCCTGCTAGTATCGAAACGTCAGGCCCACTAAATTTTAAGATCAGGTTATCCAAACATAGATACGGTAGGATGTGGCAACTGTGTGAAACTGAGAGGAATTCAATGAGTGTTTGTCCCACGTATCAGGCAGCGCAAAACCGCATTAGAATTATATTCTGACCGGAGTGGCACGCAAAACATGTTGCAAACTGCTTACTGACTAAAATGACACACAAGCAACATATTATTTTTATTACTTGCGAGTAAAACAACAATTTGTCGATGTTCTCGAGGAGTACAGCATCCCAGACCGTAAGATTCTACCATGACCATCTACAAACTGTGTAAATTAGAAGAAAATCTGTAGACATTGATGTATTCCGATCTTCTCAATGTTGTATTGGGCCTTATGACGATATTTAGGTACTTGTGGCTCTAACTCTCGTGTAGTCGTCATGTATTCTTAAACATTTTAATATCAATTTTGTTTGTTTAATTTCTATTGATATTTGTCTAATTTAACAGTCAGTACATGTTTTGGTATATAGATCGCTTTGATAATGAATTTGAAAGTTGTCAATAGAATGTACTTTTTAGCACACAATAACGAAATGTATTTCACAGTGCCAAGTGACAATAAACAATGTGATTATGATATATCTTCCTCATCAACCTAAATCGAGTCTCAATTTTCTCCCAACCCCCTGCCCCTCGAACAAAACAGGCCCAAATCCCAACCAAGCGCACCTTTGAAGAAGATGATTTTGCTGTCGATTCGCTCGTAGGCGGCGTCCACTTTGCTGGGGAGCTGATCCCAGAACCTGGCCGTGTCGATGGGGTATCCTTCCAGCGGCGTGCCCTTGCTGTGCATCCGCCAGAACATCTTGCCCTGTCATGTCCGTGGAGAGAAAGAGAGAACAGCGCCCCCCAAAAAAGAAAGCGAGAGTGAAAATCTGGTAAGAGATATCACGATCTACCTCACAGTGGTGTAAGCGGGAGACCTCTCTTCACCAATGTGAACCGATTTCTTTTGTTCAAAACCAATGCAAGGGGAAATTGAGAAGGTTGTACATTCTGCCTTTGAGGGAGGTCCTGCTAGGATCAACATTCAGCCCTTTGATAGCGGCCTTCCTAAAATACATTTTAGGCCCTATATAGTCATTCGCCTTTGTCGGGGTCGGGGATGGGGGCACTGGCCCGAAGCACTTTTGATCATTAACTGCCGTATATTTCAGGGATGACAGTGACATCCCCATTTCGATTCAAATGCAACTAAGAGTTAGTTGAAAACCCACGGCAGCAGTTCAGGGGTCACGCAAAGTGGATGCAGCTTTTCAAAGATATTTTTCACACTAAGTAAAGGAAAAATTACCGAGAAATGTTTTTTGAATCTCAAAAGTTAGAGGTTCTGACGTTTCGATCCTAGCAGGACCTTTTCAAAGGCGAAGTGTGAAATGTTTTAAGAAAATTGAAAGATGACATTTTGATTGGACCGTCTTGAACCCAATACTTAAGGCATAGCCTACCAGCGCTCTAACAATCTGATCTATCCAGCTCTTCGGAGGCGGCCTTCACAAAATAATCAACTTTCTTTACCGCGGTGGTGGCGGCATTCAGAAGCTTCGCCATTTTTTCCCTCTCTCCGCATTTTCACTCCATGAGCCTTCAAAACAAATACAACCGACCATATTATTGCACTTGCCTTGAATAGCATGAGCTCCCCTCGTATACTGGCTATGGCGTTGTAGGAGCCAGCGCAGCGGGCCTCCTGACCGGGATCGTCGGTGGGTCCGACCGGGTCTCCAGGCGCCGGGGGCCCCGGGGCCTGGCCCGCATCGCCCCGCTGCGGCACGGACCCCGGACGAGCTCCTAGCAAACCAATGAAACACACGAAATCAGTGAGCGTTTTCCCCAACAAGACCCGTATTTATCGCAAACGCTGTATGCTCATTACATACATGTACAAACATACACATTGATCATTCAGAAAAAAAAAGTGGTTGGATCAAGCAACCCATCGATTTGCTGTCAAAAGAATTCTGGGTTAAACATATCTTTGTACTCCCCGCAAAGGCAGGGGTTTATCTAAGTTTAATATTCGGGAAACTCGATGTGTATCGGATAACAGAAGAAAGGCTTGGCTTTAGTCATGGTCGGTACCATTTGACTTCTTATAGCAACTGCTTAAAGGCTGTACGTAGCTGTACGTATGCGCACGTGTCTATACGCAGATTGCTGTTACCTATGCACGCTAGTCTCTCTAGCTCACGGCGCCAATACGGACGATCCGCACTCACCGTATAGATGCTGTATGCCCGCGTGGTCGTCGTACGGCAAGACGTAGTTGGGCTTGTAGCCCTGGTAGAAGGCCGCCATGAGTGACGTCAGATCCGAGGAGTGGCCCATACCGAGGCTGTGGCCAAACTCGTGGGCGGCAACGATGTACAAGTTAGTGCCTGGAGTGGGGCGGAGGGAGGGAGGCGGAAAGAGGAGTCAAAAGTCAGTAGCTGCAGCAAATGAATAATCTGGGACTCTAAAATATCCCTCCGCATGAACCTGTACATATAGGCTTGTATGATGTACCCCCGTGCTCTCCCTGTGACTATCTCCCTGTGCATATGGGCCAGTCCCCATGCATGTACCTTCGTAGGAGCCGACGGTGAAGATCTCGTCGTCGTCAAAGTGCGCGTCACCCCCCAGGTCGTTGCCGGGGAAGAAGGCGTGTGCCAGGGTGCCGCCTTGGCCGTCGAACGGGTAATCATCCCGGTGCAGGCCTCGCGCAAAGCTGGCAAGATGGATCAGGGGCAAATGGGAGAGAGAGAGAGAGAGAGATTTAAAAAAAATGTGATGCGGCATTAGAGTCGGCTAATCCTTCTTGTAAGTTCCCCTCGTTTTGGGAAATTGGAAGGCATTTCCTGATTTAAATAGCGGTGATGTAATGGGATGGATCCATCCTTTCGATCTCCGTCTGGCTTCATCTTCTTCCTTTTTGAAATTTAAAACCTCCCTCCTCAATAAGACCGTACTTGTTGAAATAGGCCGTCCCCTTAAAGCAGGATATTTCTACTACTAAACCGGCCAATTGGCCTTGTGGTAACTGAATACCTTCGATGTGAGCACCGATTGGGTAGTTTGTTTTCGCATGAGGGCGCTGTAAAAACTATATGTAACACCAGTTGGGGGATCGGGATTGTTGGGCACTGAACTGATTATCACCAAAATGCAATGACTGTAGCCCATTAACTTAGTGTCACTGGCCGCAATGAATTATAGGTTTGGTTTGGAAAGATACGTCCAAAGATTGAGGCCGCCATTCCGCTGGTTCATGTGATGCACTAAAGCTGTGTCATTCTGTGAGGGAGGTTACCAGCTTAAGAAGTACTGTACCTTATTTCGATATCCGCCTTGCCAATGATGAGTTTACGAAAGTTGACTGGAATGACGTCACCCCATAGCTGTAACGCCTTGGTTATGGCTTCGTCCGTCTCTGCCATAGTCAGGTCGGGCGAGTAGTTCATGATTCTGCAGGTTGAAAAAAAAACCATATTCAAAATATTATAGTTCATTGCGAGGTTATCAACGCTTCATTCAGCAGCTTGTATAAATGAAGATGAAGATGATTGAGAGAATGATAGGGATGAAGATAATTGAGAAAATGAAGAAGATGATGAAGATGAAGATGAACATGATTGAGAAAATGACGAAGATGAAAATGATTAAGAAAATTATGAAGATGATGAAGATGAAAATGATAGAGACAATGATGAAGATAAGATGAAGATGATTTAGAAAATGATGAAGATGACGAAGATGAAGATGATAGAGAAAATTATGAAGATGAAGATGATTAAGAAAATTATGAAGATGACGAAGATGAAAATGATAGAGACAATGATGAAGATAAGATGAAGATGATGAAGATAAGATGAAGATGATTTAGAAAATGATGAAGATGACGAAGATGAAGATGATAGAGAAAATGATGAAGATGAAGATGAAGATGATTGAGAAAATGACGAAGATGAAGATGATAGAGAAAATGACGAAGATGAAGATGATAGAGAAAATGACGAAGATGAAGATGATAGAGAAAATTACGAAGATGAAGAGATTGAGAAAATAATGAAGATGAAGAAGATAAAGATGAAGAAGATAAAGATGAAGAAAAACAACAACAAGATGAAGATGGAGATGACCAAGGTCAGAATGACCATACGCCTACACGTGTAGACCGACGCCAGCCCAGACTCCGCCCGCAACCAACCTGTAGGTGATGTCCTGCTTCTCCCACTTAGCGCCCGTGTGCACGTATCTCCGCCGCCGCCGCCGCCCGGCCGCGCCGTGGCCGCCCGGGTCGTCGTCCCGGATGATGTCCGGCAGGCCGCAGCGGGGCCGGGCCATCAGGGCCCCCGTGGCCTCGTCCATGCTGCCCGTCACCGGCAGCCGGTAGAACTCCTGGAAGGCCCGCACGCCCTCGGTGAACTCGGCCAGCGAGCGCAGGCTCCCGGCCACCGGGTTGGGCTTGGCCATGAACCCGTACTTGGTAAGGTAGTTCTGTGAGGAGGAAACGGGAGAGAGCAGAATGTGGGGGGAAATGGTGTGAGCACTGAGAACAGCCGGAGAAATAATACGTTTCGAGCAGCGTGCATTCTGACTCCTCAATCGCTTGACGAGGGGCAGGACGCATGCTGTACATTTCTATCCAGACGCATACCGCCCTGCAATCCTGAGCCCGCCATGCAATTTACGCAAAGCATTCGGTTCTCGCTCGATTCGATCCATCTACATCTCAACTCGATGATCATTATCACGGACTTCATTCAACGCCGTTCAACGCCCTGTGAGCGATACACAGCGGCGTATCATGAGCACAGGAGCCAATCTCATAGAGCCGCTTTAAGCACCAAAATTTGCCGAAGCATGAAAAGTCAAGTTATTACTGCCAGCCAAACTTTCTTGTGTATTTGAAGTTCAATTACGGATATGTGTGGGTACAAGCTCACAATGCAATAAGCATCGTGCGAAATATGATTGACAATCTTGTTTTAACCGAGACAGAACTTGTATGAAATTGTGCCCAGTTCTGGGTCTGAGATGGCACTGAAACGATGCTAAATTAATGCACTGTACAGACGCTGGGCAAGAGGAGTTTCGCCAAATCGTAAGCCCAACGACTGGTCTGGATTTCATCTGGAATGTTTGGAGTTTGCCACTGATTTTGACTCACAGAATCCAAAAGACGATCCAAAATCGTTACCAGTTGACTTTCCGAGTAACGCCGGTTCATATCTAACAAACAAAGGAAAAACTGACTGGGAACTTTTCAACAAATTGAAAGATTGGCAAAGAAAACTTTGACTGGACCGGGACTCAAACAAACCCGAGACCTCTGGATTAACGTACCAGTGCTCTTCCATCCAGCCCTTATAGATGGCGGCCTTCCCTAACCTATTGGTTGAATTGCTTCTGACTGGCGCCGCACCTCGTGAAAGACTAGTTGACTATTACTAGGAAAGGCCACCATCTAAGGGCTGGATAGCTCAGATGGGAAGAGCGCTGGTACGTTAATCCAAAGGTCTCGTGTTCAAGTCTCGGTCCGGTCCAAAGTTTTCTTTGCCAATTTTTCAAAGTTTCATAATCTGGAAAACAATCCATCTTGAGCTTTCATCCTTTCATCCTTTGACACGGCTCTCTCCCTTTGATGCTATCTATCTATAGCATCACCATTCACTTCCTTTCTCCTTGCCTAGTTTTTCCTTGCGGCCGTCCCTGAATTGACATCTCAGATTATTGTCCCCCAAAATATTTACAGTGTGGCGGTTTGTACAAGCACAGAGTTCTCTATTAAGAGGGGAGAGGAGACGAGTCTCGGTATCTGCGCTGGCCAACTGTCTCCCGTGACGCGGTGAGACCCAGGGTCCCGGGACCTGACACAGTTTAGATTCTTGTCTAGACGAGACCAGAAATGCGATGGTAATCCGTCCACCGCGTCACTTCCTCCGACTCTGCTATTTATAAACTGGAGGCGAGTGGTGATAGGGGAGGGGTGGATTGAGCCGGTTTTTTTCTTAGGGGGAGGCCTGGGTTCCAGGCCTACATCACGCCCTCCTTGGTATAGCCTTGATCAAGGCGTTGGCCGAGACGATTTAGAAATCTAAAATCCGGTCTTCAGAAATGTCGATTTTTGCAAAACCGTTGCGAGCGAAATGCAGCCTCCATTCTCCGCTCTTATATATCTGGCGCACGCCATTCCCCCCGCCCGTATAATCAAGGAGGTAATACCTCCTTGGTATAATTATAGTTTGCATGCGTATATACAATGTTGAGTGCGAGCCTTTTCCCGGTCCGTCCCATCCTGGGAAACAAAAAATTACGCTGCCGGGACCACTGCGTACACGCTCGTACGAAATGTACGCACGCAGACTGTAGCGTGTGGGATGGAAGCGGATTGGCCTGCGTGCCGTGTACGGCTTGGATCCGGCGTGGTAGTGCCGTGGTTTGCGTGCGTCTGGCCTGGATATCTACCCGGTGCCGTACCGGAGAAACCGCTTTGGACAAGGCTACGTCCTCTGAAGAGTGACTGAACATTGTTAGCCACACGCGGCTCCAAGGTTTATCCCAAGCCAACTCGTTGCAAATCACTTTGTTCAGTCGGGAACCAAGAGGATCGAATTGATGCCAGACAGTTATCAATCATGCATTGCTGAGTTTATTTGTTTCATCTTCGTAAAACTTGCCGTCCTCAAGTTTACTGCACCCCGATGAAGTTGCTGTCTCTGCGAAAGCTCATGCACTCTCTCCAACTTGCATAAGTGTCCATAGGTTAGACTTACACAATGCTTCGAGGACCGCCAATTGAAAAAAATACTCCGATCTATAGCGTAGTAAAATCTGTCCACGCCCCCCTCTTCGCGTTGGCCTTGAGATGATCCCATGGACCGGTCCCATGGAAGGGTGGATGGCTACCCGAGTCTACTCGGGCAAGCTCAATCGAAGATATAAACAGACTCAATATCCAGAGACCAGACATCCTAATATAGCAGTTCGCACTAGGCCTAGATCGTATCGCTTCCATAAACCAATTCCAAGTCCAAAAGTTCGATTCTAATTCTTTCTTATAATACGGCAGACTCTCAGTTTCGATGACGGCGGTGAAAAATTGAAGCTCTAATCTAATCTCCTTGATATTACCCCCCCCCCATTGTCCCTCCTCAATCGTGTGGCCCGTTTTCGGGTAGCATCCCTCCATCGAGGTCAAAAAGTGTAACATTTAAGCTAAGGCCCGAGTCGTCCGTCGTCCGAAACTCAGGCTGTCTTTGTAAAAAGTGTACTAATTCAATGTTTCGTGTTGGCCTAATCCGGCAGAATTGGGGCCTTATTATCATGTGGCCCTATTGGGCTGTGGAAGTGGAGGGATGCTTCCCCAAATCCTTACAGAAATTCGGCATGGACGGCAACACATTTGGGGGTTTTTGTCTCGGGGTAATTACTAATTAGCAGAAAATCCGTTAGCGTTAGGCTACGGACAAAAAAGTTTAGAGAATCTCAAAGATAAAGGTCCAAAGATGGTGGTGCGGAAGTTTTCGCCTCGAAAATGAGGGGTTTTTTTGTACTGCGTTCTATGGGAGCTGGATTAAGCGATCTGCACCCCCTCCGGGTGCAGAACACTAAATAGAGCTCCCATTGAACACTGTACAAAAACACTCACTTTCAAAGCCAATTATCCCACACCCAAAAGTCTCTCAGTTTTTGTAGCTTTACTGAAAATTGTAGTTTGGACCTTCATCTCTCAGATTCTTTCCAATTTTAGTGCCCTTAGCTGATTAGATTTTTTGCTAATTACCCCCAGAAAAAAATCACCCCCAAAATGTGTTGCCGTCCAAACCGAATTTCTGCAAGGATTTTGGGATGGAACCCTCCACTTCTACAGCCAAATAGGGCCACATTTAAAGCAGGATATGGTCCAAATTACATACCAAATTGAAGAGTGAACCCCCAGGTTGTCTTAAGTGTCACTTGTTCTACAATGTATCAGTTAATTAGCCTCCAAAGACCCCTTATTAAAAAAGAAAGAATTGTGGGTCCACACTTTATGATAATCTCGGCGGAGCCATCTTGCCGATTCTTGGATGGATTTTGTGTGCTGCACCCCTCCATTGCCAGCAGCGCCCCCTTGCGACCAACAGAGTACCCCCCCCCCCACCTCCCGTTACACATACGCGCTCCCTTGGGCCAGGCGTTTCCCGAGGAAGTATTACATACGACGAAAAAAAGTGTTACACACTATATTAGGCGCGTTCGGCGCATCGTAATTGGTGCAGAACAGAGAGGACGGACACCCCATGCATGCACGCGGTGAGTTCACTGATTTCCCAGCGCATCGCCCCGGGCCGGAGGGACGCTGCCAAGCAAGAAGCCCGTGGGACCTTGGTGGGTTGCTGCAGGGGTCGGGGAAGATATACCGCATGATACCGCACGGGAATGGGGGGGGGGGGGGAGAAGGGAAGAGTGAGTCATCCTCTGAACTGCGGACAAAGTTTGATTGGATTACAGGAGCCGTCTTATTAGCGGTGGCTTTACTCCATTGTTTCACCCTCCCTCCCTCCTTTCTGGTGAAAGTGCGATCAGAGAGCGAGGTGCGATAGAGTATTTTGTTTTCTCCCTTCAGGTAAGACTTGATGAATAGCAGGATGCTCTATGGAAATGCTCTAAGCTTGGTGTTTTCCTTCGTCTATGCTCTTTATACAAGATGCATTCATCATACACAATACCCCTCAACGGTATTCCATTGGGAGCCGTAGAACTGAATGTAGTAACTGTTATTCTCTGGGCTGAGACTGAGAGGTTCGTTAGCTTATCACGGCCGCCTGGAGTTAACCCAAGCGTGGAGCCTTGCTCTCTGACCCAAGCTACCGACTGCAAACCTACGAGGTGGTATAGCACAAGAGTCCCCGTTGTCTGACCGCCGAGAGCGTTGCATTTGTCATCCTCACTCATCACTTTCATCAAGGTGCCTGGACATGAGGCAAGCTGCCTTCCTGACTTCATTGGCCCGGGAATATTACATATACGAATTTTAAAATTGGAAAAGAAAACGTTCACTGGATCGGGGCTTAAACCCGAGACCTCTGAATTAACGTACTAGTGGTCTTCAATCGGAGCTATCCAGCCCTTAGATGATGCCCTTCCCTAATACTAGTCTTTGCCAGGGTGGGGGCGCCAGTCAGATGCAGTCGTATATCTCCAGGGATCAAACCCCCTTTTCATTTAGATGCAAACAACCAATTGTGCTCTTCCCCTGCACATCCATGTAATTCATGCTGCAGCTATTGCTCAACAACTGACAAACATCCAATCTCCCCCGTCTATTCTTCCCTTGTATTCCCGTCCCCTTTCAGCAACTTGGCAAGTTCACCTTTCTGCCTTTGAGAAAGGTCCTATTATTAGGATCGAAACGTCAGGCCCTATAGATGTACCGGTAAGAGAAGTTATCGTATCACTAGTTATCTTGCGGTTAGTCCTCAGCTATATATGTACAAAGCACGAGCAACTTGCCGTGCGCGTAATTTACGAGCGCTTAAGCCTATTATAAAATAAATTGTTCGGATGTCGACAATAATAATAATTCCTGAACGAGGCCGCGTGACTCAATCGATTCTAACCCGCTGTAATACGCCAGCCCGGTAGTGGTTGTTATTTCGTACTAATTGCTGCCATGCCGGTCCACTGACTCCACTCTGTCCGTCACTCCATCGAAATGCGATCCGGGATACGGAATATAAAGGAGTACTGTTTCTGTCTTTCTGCGCGGTTTGCTCTACCCAGAAAATGACCTTCTATATGCCCACCACTAATGATGTAATCTCTGCCGAGTGCTGACTGTGTTCTGATGGGATTTCAGGCTATTCGTTGTGGAGATAGGTCGCGGTGACACCATGCGGGCGGTGTATCTCTGGTGATGGTGTGCGGTTCGGAAGGGAGCCGAAGAACTGAGCTTCTGAAGAGAAGAGAATCGTTCTCTTCACAACCGTGCGTGTACTTGCAACATTTCCACGTTGTGTCACCGCAAACCACCATTGAAGGCTTGACTTGACTGTGGGTTTTTGTTTTCTCCAATGAAACTGTGCCAAGGAGTCGACGCTTCAAACCCTTCAAGGGATACCGGGGTAACATAACATTGGTTGAGGTCAAAGAATGGCATCCATGATCCATACGCTGTCTGATCCAACAAATGCATGAAATAGCACACCTGTGAACATTTCAGCTCAATCCGCCAACCGAGTCTCGGGAAAATGGTGAAAACCGCCTCATTTGTTTCGCGAAAATCCAGCATTCAACGCATTGTTCCGAAAAAAATTATTTAGAAAATTATTTATTTCTCCACAAGTACAGCATTTTAGGCAGAAATATTAAATATTATTAAATATTTAATCATCTTCAAACTGTATGAGTTTCATGTAAATCTGTGAAGTTTTCCGATCTTAATACCAATGTTGTGTAGGGGCGTTGAAGAGGCACGAACAGGTGCTTTCTGTAACACCACTAATAGGGTATCCAAGGTATAGGCACGCACTACCAAAGGGACAACCCTAACCTTGACACCCCCCGCAACGTACGCAGTTCCCCGGCCAAGGTCTCACATTTCTGGACCTCCTTCTCGTTCGTGTCAACCTTTTCAACTCCTCTCAGTCTCAGCTGGCGTTCGGCCAGGGTGGCCCTGGGATCCCGTCAGCCGGCACTCGGCTGGGCACCCGATGAGTCAGGGCTGAGGAATGCTCGGGGGTTAGAGGGGGTTTTGGAGAGGGGGTGGGGGCGTGCGGGGAACACCACCGGCTTTTGTCTGGCACGAATCCAGCCTCGTTATCAGGGCGACCTTCGCAGCAACCCCACACGCCCCCAACCCCTCCTCCAATCATCCATCCTGGCAGTCTGCAGCACACCGACATCTCCCAACCTTATGGAACGCCATCACTGCCTTCGGTCTGCATTCTATATTTGATGTCTCGTTCTATCACACCATTATGCGGTTTCATCATTTCGGCGTTCCATACAACCTAGCCCTGGCCAAGGTCTGACAGAGATCCAGGCCCATACGCATCCGCACGCCGCCGGATCCTGTAGCCGCAGTACATACACGGCATGCATGCCGCGCGTACAGCATTTGCGCACATGCATGCAGTCGTCCTGGCCACCCTCGAATACGGACGAGTTATAACTAGGCTATACATCTATAGTATAAGCATGGTATAAGGCTATACCACATGTCCTGTATATGCATGCAGGCTACGGGCAGGGAATGGTGTACATTATGCGCGAGCTATGAGCAGAGACTGGGGATACATGTCAGTTAAAGCACCAAACAGTCTTGATGCATGCAACGTACACATCAGAAGGCCGGCCGGAAATCGTCGCCCCATGGCTTGATCAAGGCATGGAGGAACGTATTCCTCCATGATCAAGGCTACCGCAATCCCCAATAAGCACGCTATCCTCCGATTCCTCTATACCCAAAGGAGCATAGGTAGCCTATAGAGTATAGGCTATATACGTGTCAAGTATATGTTGTAGTTTGTTTGATGCTGGGCCCATTGGCCCAGCACTGGATGTTGCTAAGCATCTGGATGGGGCTCTGGCTCCGGCTCGCTGGCCTAGTCTCAGTCATCCTAAATGCTGGAAGATTTTCAATGAAAGTATATACGGGCCATACGGCCAGAGGTTCTTCGCCAGAGGTTCTTCGTCAACACTTGAAGCAACACTTTGACAACTTGGGAAGGCCGCCACAAGGGCTGGAGAGCTCGGGGGGTTCATGGGGCTACAAATGGCTCCATGGGTGGTTTGAACCCTGGTAAAGCTATATAAAACCAGAGTGCTCGTTTTCCAATCCTGGTCCGATCAAATTGTTCGCGAAGATGCGTCGGTTTAATGTTTAAGCAAGTCTGGTCTCGGACTCGCCCTCGTAAATATCGAGGAATGCAAGCTGTTCCCTGAGACCCAAACAAGCAGACGCTCGGATTCGGGAGGAACCCCCCCCCCCCTTGGCCCTCCAATCCCATCATCACCGTGAAAATCTACCGTGCCCCATAGTGGACGGGCGGTCATAAAAACGGCAACCACAAGAGAAAGTTTGTTGTTTTTAAATCGCAGTCGCGTAAACACTAATTTGCGAACGCGGTCGTTACGTGCCTTGCACTCGCCGTATACACAGGCCCAGACGCCCGAGTGGCGAATCGAATAATGATGTCTGGCGGATACTTCGAAGACCAAAAACAAAAAAACAAAAAACTGCATCACCGAGGAAAACCATTACCGACACCACAACGGCACGAGCTTATCGACCGTATCAGTTCGTGTTTACCTCCGCCCCAAGCCAGAGACGCGCGCGCCTTACGTAACTGCGTCTGTCATTAGCGCGCCCAAATAAACTGGCACTATCTCGGACGCGTGGTCGGAGTGTGCGATAGAGCTGACACAAACATGGCAGTTGACTATCCCCCCTAGTCAAAACATCAACTGGTAACATTGGCGGGTAATAAACGCATGACTGTGTGATTCTGGCGGTAAAAATAATATCGACCAGTCGGATGACTGTGTCCCATTGGTGGGATCTATGGGATGTGCCTTATACAGAGAAGCACATTCACGTCACAAGGCCACGGCATCGTGATGTAGGATGGCCAGTTCCTGATCCTTCTTTCAACCGCCGCCTTCTTTCAACCTTTCCTCGGCTCTAAAGGAAGCCGGGTACCAACTCGTTGCCGGGTGTATAGGGGGGGAAATGGTTTCCAGCTTCTTATCCGAGTGGGATTCGCAGCAGCAACCCTCTGCACCGCAGACGAACGCTCTTAGCCTACGCGTGCATATCCTGCACACAATATTACAGGATCCTAATTCTAACCTACCTAACCAGAGGTGGGGGATGCGTCACATGTACACGTAACACAAAAGTGTCCGTGTTTTGTGCACAATGCCCTAAAAAGGTTGTTCATCGGTCGTAGCGCACCCTCAGGTTGCAGCACACTACCTATTATTGGAGAAAAGTAGAAACTTAAGACAACCTGGGTTTCACTCTTTAATTTCGTGTGTTATTTTGAATATATAATGTGGCTTTATTTGGCTGTAGAAGTGCAGGGGTCCTTGCAGAAATACGGCTTGGACGGCTACGCGTTTTAGGGGTGTTTTGTCTGGGGGCAATTAGCCAAAATCTAAACGGCTAAGGACACCAACATTTAAAAGAAAATGAGAGATGAAGGTCCAGTCTACAATTTGGAGTATAGTTACAAGACCTGAGAAACTTTTAGGTGTGGAAAAGGGCCTACTTGACTTTGAAAATGAAAGTGGGTGTTGTTGTACAGCGTTCAATGGGAGCTCGAGTTAGTGTTCTGCACCCCTCAGGGGGGAAACGACTTGTCTGCTGCCACCAAGAGGCGAGGGACCAATACGCCATTTTGGGTACGGTGGCTCCCTTGCTAAAAACAATGCCGCTGACCCTGCTATCAAGTCAGCCCAGAAGCCACAGCGGTGCGGCGGATATCACCCGTTAAGAGCGCGCAGTTAGTATAACCACAATAAATGGTTTGAAATCAATTAACTCGCCCAACACCTTGTCCGATTCGTGCCTACACGCCCGTTAATCTTGCCGGGCCAGCAGGGACAATGAGAAGCAGACGCTCAGCCGATTTGCTTTAAAACCTGGACCAAAATAATGGAGTGGTGTTTTTTACAAAGACGCCCTGGAAAATAACACCAGAAGACGGTAGTTTTTTTTTTAATCCAAACCAGCTAGCAGCCGCATAACCAATTCTGATCACTGTTGCACATGCCGTTCTCTCACTATACTATAGGTGTCAAATTTCTCGTGTCATGCCACAATTTCTGCGTTTCGCTTTCTCAATAGCAGCCCCACCTACTGGGTTCGATTTCATGGAATCCGTTACGGCATTAGCCTGTGCTTACGGGCAGCGTTCAGCGTAGGCCTATATTCCTATTTCATGGAATCCGTAACGGTTTTATTACAACTACGAAATTTCTGTTTAAATGCTATTCATAATTTCATGATGGCATTGTGTTCAGCTGCATCGAGCCAAATAAGCAAATACAATGTAGGCAAACTCTAGATTTACTCTAAAATGTGACCTTTTCCCAATCAGTGACTCAGACTGTAAGGAGGACTCGTTCCCGCTTCTTATCAAAGACCCTCATGGTATTTACAAAATGGTGGACATGCAGTGTCGGCCTGGTATCTCGACTCGTCGGCGATGTTCTATAAGCGACGACCTGGAATGACGAATGGAGCCTGTCAGTGGGGACATCCAGTGCCTAGATCCAATCGAGTGAATCATTCAGAGTGATTGGAAAAACAGCTGCGGCTTACCGACCAGCCAGCCTAAATAGGCGCAAGCATCGTCCGTCACCTTGCTGAACGTATAGGCTACACCCATGCCACACAATAATTGGGTAGTCTTCCACATTGACCCCGTTACCTGTATTTTTTTCAGCAGGCAATCGGGCAGAGCACTGAGAATCCAGTTGAGTAGGGCAAACTTTCATTGAATCCGTCTGTTGCCGGGTATAATGTACTAGAATGTATACCGTTCATCGGTCTATGAAAGGTAAACCTCTGCCTCAATGGGTAACAGTATGCAGGGAAATGGGAGGTTCGGATCCTTTCCAGGCAATCCTCAATACTATATACTGCAGACTCATGTCTGTTGGCGAATACTGAAAGTTTCACTTCGTCTCTGGAATTAATTCCTGCCTTGCAAATTACAATAGCGTGTGCAATCCAGTTGTCTGCCAAGGTGAACGTTGACTTCAATGTTCATTTTTATGCAGGGGCCCATGTTGTTGACCTCCTAGTTGGTGGGCCCTGGTAACTGGTCTCGCTCTTCTGATTGAGCACAGGGCGAACGACAACAACTTGAGACAGCGGCGCCTCTAATTGCTGCTTGCCTCATACGCAAGAATAAGATTATGCAGGGAAGTTGGTGCTTCTTCTTCTAAATATCTTGCTTAGAAGGTGCTTAGGCAGTTCTGTGAAATTGGGCCCTGGTTGAATCCGTTCATCTAATCATTTGGCTACAGCACCTTCTCATTCTCATCCTTGCCCGTTGATTTAAAGACCCAATACAACATTGGGAAGATCGGAAACATTCGATGTCCACAGATTTCCTTCTAATTTACACAGTTTGTAGATGGTCATGATAGAATCCTCATGTTGAAATCTTACGGTCTGGGATGCTGTTCTTCCCTAGAAATCTTTATCCAAACATCGACAAATAGTTTATTACTCGCAAGTAATAAACTATTTCTTACACTACCGGTACAGAATAGTGCAAAAACCGTGATATTTTTTTTAACTGTTTCTACTTTCTCAGATCACCATTTGAGCTAAAACGTTCGCAGGATTGCTTTTTTGGGATGTTTAACGGTTTAACACACAAACTGTGGCAATATTTTGACCTTTACCAATGTTGTATAGAGTCCATCTTTATAACGCTGACAAGGAATTCAAGGATTTAGGATTACATTTCTTATTTCTAGAATTGCCTTTCCAGTTTACCAGTTTACGGCACTATTGCTAAATTGAAATTCCCTTGCCGGTACCGCGCCAGGTCTCCGGGTTTCTGCGAACCGGCTCACGCTGCTTGCCTGCAGTCGTCTGCAGAGCGCCCCACAGATGACAACAACAAGGGACTGCAACAGGTCGTAAAATGAATGGCGGCAAATCTCATGCCTCTCAACTCCCAGGGCCCCCGTAGGTTTTCGTAGAGCGCGTGAGAGAGGATGTCCGAGTGCTGAGGGAATGAGGGGAAGGGGAAGCGATCACTTTGTGACGAGCGCGTGGAAGTGCCAGGTCATCGATTACCTCAAGATGGCGCACTCAGGTGGCCCACAATCCTGTCTCTAATGGCGTTTTTAGTCACCGTGAAGTCATGCATGGAACTAAGGCAATACAAACTGAGACGAAATTGCAAAGGGAAAGACTCTCGTTCGGGGAAAAGTTGAGGGAAAACGGCATCGATGACGACCGGTAACATCTAGCTTTCAAGATTCAGATAAAGGCGTTGGCCTATAGTTTTTGTCCCCTTCCTTATAAAGTCACATAAATAAGGCAGTTAAGAAGAGATGAAATTGTATGGGAAACGGCACTCGTTCGGGGAAATGTGGAGGGCGAGCAGGTGCCAAGGAAGACCAGTAACATCTTGGTTTCGAGATAGGACTGAGTTGCTCAGTCACATCGCGTCTGGTAGCTGATTAGGAAGGCTGGGGACGAGAGAGGGAGGGAGTGAGATGGGGGTGTGAGGGAGGGAGAGAGGGAGGGGAGAGAATGAAGGGCGCATATATAGGGGAAAGGAGAGACAGACAGGCAGAGAGAGACTGACAAAGGGTGAGAGAGAGGACAAAGTGCGAGAAAGAGGTAGAGGCTGTAAGATAACACTGTTGCCTGAAGTCAGTGCTACCAATTTTGCGGAGGATTTTCAAACATCACCAGCTTCTTGAATTTTAAACTACATGTACCTAACTCCAAAGGGGACCTCGTAAAAAATAGTTTAGACAATCAAATGCACATTTCTATCACGATTTCACCCACAATTGGCACACAGCACAATTCCAAGGGGCCGACTTTCTCTAAAGCTTAATCTATTTGCCCGAAATATTAATATTTATAGGGGTGTCACTTTAAGGCTTCCGTATGACCCCGAGAGCCACGGTGCCCAAATTATTAGTAATTTGGTTCAAGTGGCAAAACATCTACAGTTATAAATCACAACCGAACCGACCCCATTATGGTAACTGTGGCTGGTACAATTATTCTGGCGCCAATTTATATCCTCAGCACCGACAGCCGAGCAAGAAAGGTGAATGCTACGGAACAACACTTCAGTCGCAATCTCCTATGAGCATAATTTCGAAAACCCGAGTATAGCCAAACATGACTGACAATAATATTTGGAACCTGCCAAAACCTGTGGCCGTAGTAAACCTATTCTCTTAACGTAGTCGGTGCGCTCGTGATGGCTGACACTGCATTTCTCCTATAGTACTCAGTACTGAACGGTACATACACGTAAGGACATGTGGTCAATACTGTTCACCTCCCCAAGTTAGTAGAACAGACGGCAAGTTGAAGGTTAGGACAAATAATGAGCCAGCCAACCGTATGCAAAGTGTTGGGTTTCCGCAATGGCACGACTGGTTTCTGGGTTCTGGTTACAGCAGACGTTTCACGGCCAAACTTCTTGTTTTAACTCCAGGCCATGCTTCAGTCATTGGTGGGTTTTTTTTCACTGTAAAAGGTTTGTGGAGGCTTACGGATGGACGCAGACGACCGATTTCTTGAAATAGAATCTGCCTGAATTCAGGCGTTTGGGAACGTATAGGCCCTACGTATTATTTGAGAAAACCTGCTTCCACTTAGTTAGTAGAGCTGCTCTGTTCCATTCAGTGGCAGAACCCGTGTGGGTGTGCTGGGTTTTGCTCTGCTTGCTGGTGCTGCTGCTGTTGATGTTGCTGTTGATGTTGATGTTGATGTTGATGTTGCTGCTGCTGATGATGATGTTGATATTGATGTTGATGTTGCTGTTGCTGATGTTGCTGATGTTGCTGATGTTGCTGTTGATGTTGATGTTGCTGCTGCTGCTGCTGATGTTGCTGTTGATGTTGCTGCTGCTGCTGCTGCTGATGATGATGTTGATATTGATGTTGATGTTGCTGTTGCTGATGTTGCTGTTGCTGTTGCTGTTGCTGCTGCTGCTGCTGTTGATGTTGATGTTGATATTGATGTTGCTGATGTTGCTGATGTTGCTGTTGCATGCTGCTGCTGCTGATGTTGATATTGATGTTGATGTTGCTGTTGCTGATGTTGCTGATGTTGCTGTTGCTGTCTCTGTTGCTGCTGCTGATGATGTTGATGTTGATATTGATGTTGCTGGTGCTGATGTTGCTGTTGCATGCTGCTGCTGATGATGTTGCTGTTGATGTTGTTGCTGATGGTGCTGTTGATGTTGATGTTGATGTTGATGTTGATGTTGATGTTGATGTTGATGATGTTGTTGATGATGATGATGTTGGGTTGATGATGATGATGTTGTTGATGATGATGTTGATGTTGATGTTGATGTTGATGTTGATGTTGATGTTGATGTTGATGTTGATGTTGATGTTGATGTTGATGTTGATGTTGATGTTGATGTTGATGTTGCATGCTGCTGATGATGATGTTTATGTTGATATTGATGTTGCTGGTGCTGGTGTTGATGTTGCTGTTGCTGCTGCTGTTGATGTTGCTGTTGATGTTGTTGCTGATGATGATGTTGATATTGATGTTGCTGGTGCTGGTGTTGATGTTGCTGTTGCTGCTGCTGTTGATGTTGCCGGTGCTGGTGCTGTTGATGTTGCTGTTGATGTTGTTGCTGATGGTGCTGTTGGTTTTGATGGTGCTGTTCATGTTGATGTTGATGTTGATGTTGATGTTGCTGTTGATGTTGTTGTTGATGTTGCTGGTGCTGTTGTTGTTGGTGTTGGTGTTGGTGTCCGTGTTGCTGTTGCTGTTGCTGTTGCTGTTGATGTTGCTGTTGTTGTTGTTAGTGTTGGTGTCGGTATTGCTGTTGATAAGTTGGTGTTGCTCCTGCTGTTGCTGTTGATGTTGATTAACTGAGCAAGCACGACAGAGGACCGCGTCATTATGATGCCCTCTTCTCCCTCGGATACGTCGTAATTCCTATACAATGTTTCAACTCTAATAGCTTCCAGGAATGCAGGCCCACTGATAGGTGGGGGAAACAGTTCCCTATCAGCGCATTCCTTCTTTAAAACATTCCTGCGGCACACTCAAGTTTCGACCTTGATGGTTTCCTCGACGATGCATGTCAGGCAAATTACCACGGGCTGTGATGGGGGCCTCGCCCACTGCCCATACAGCCATCTCAACCCTTCCCGAAATACATCGACGGTGAAGTTCCCACATTATCTTCTTGGAGGCCCAGGATAGAGTGCGAGCGTTCCCTCTCCTTGAACCCTCGGAGTAAGCCCCCCTCCTCAATTCCATTCCCATCCCTGGCTCCTCTCTTCAAGGACAAAATAAGATACCAGCACCGTGCGAGACGGTCCATCCCCGGCCTGGATTCGATCAGAATCCACGGCGTCCTTGCCGGCCCTACGACTGCCCCGAATGCTCCCTACATCCCCGTCGCCCGGCCCCATCAGTCGGCCTGTTGCCTGATGGGGCCCGGCCAAGAGTCGACACCGAACCCTCGGTATTTCCGGCTCTCGGGTGCCCGGGGCTGTATGTATAGCAATATTTCCAGATGGAGAAGGTAATGCCTATCTGTACGTCACTTGCCCACAGACTGATTGACATCTCGGGATCTTCAGGCTCTTCGCCCTCTTCTTCGGCATCCGATCTCTGATATGAAGCACACACTTTGGCATGCACCGTACAGCCCATAACGCCATTACGCCATACAGTAGTACAAATCCCAGTGGGCAAACCCCTCACTTTCCAACGATATTTTATCATCATCTTTTCAAGGGATATCCTTATAGAAATGAAACCAATAAATTATCGGGTAGTCATTGTACGTGTGAAGAGACGTGAGTTATATATGAAAAATTTATGATGAATAATTATCTGAAATAAGTGTTTTTACAGTTGAAATGTGAGGGATGTAATCACTATTATCACTTTAGTAAGATTTCTATCAGAGAACTTGTGTCAGTAAAGGCAAAGTCATCAATCAAACACATGGTTACGTTCCAAAAGAATATATATCTGAACCGTAACGTATCTGCATGCATTGAAACTCCATCAGCTCGGCGTAGACATTGATTTCAGCGTTTTGCACACACGCTAGATATCAATATCAGCATTTCATATTGTAGGCCTATAAAAGAACGAATGGGTTCCTGCTCTGACGCCAGGTTGACGAGTCGTCAGCCTCTGGAGCATATATTCGACAGCCTCCTACCGCCAGTTTTGGCGCCTGGAAAAACAGACTACGAAAGCAAGAGGGAAAGGCATGCTTCGGATTTGAACTCGGACATGTCCGTCGTCGAATGCCGCCGTTGCTGGCCGCTTTCTCGGTGTATTCCCTCGTGGCAGGCGTAGCCTTGTTTCCAGCCGGCCCGAGGCCGAAAACGCCCCCACGGTATACCGTATCACGTGGTTCCGTACCGGAGGAGGTACGGGCAAGCTGATGAGAAGACATTCGTTGGAGGCGATACGCCTCAGTTACATCCCTTCGGGGACCGTCATTTCCCTAAGTTATACATGCCTCTAACACGTGGTAGACTTCGTTTCCAGTCTCCCCTTATCATTATTCACAATCACAACATTTCTCTCGGTTACACTTATGACTTCTATATACAGTACTACTACTAATAATCTACTACTATTTTCTACACGCTAAATATGAGGGCAATTCCTCACTGAACTACATTATATCCGGCATGTTTTACATATTATCGTAGCACCTCTGCTTTAAACATTGGAATCAACTACACGAAGTCTGACCAGGTCAAGATTTGGTTAAAACTGCACTTTACAGCAGGAGTCGCGGGTTCGAATCCTCCCCGACCACAGCCGTCTGTGTGGTCGTTGTTTTTCAAGCAGACAATAGGACAAAGCACCGAGTATATTACAGCGCTACGGGTAATCACATTCTTTCTGCCCTTGAGAAAAACCCTGCAATGGGTAGTCAGTAGTCATTAAGCCAGTCAGTACATATAGCAAGTTTTTTGCATTGATTTAACGGTTAAACTGCTTTGCTCGTTCCACAGACAAAAAGACCACTGACAGAACCTCACCGCTATACCAGTGAAGTCGAAGCGACAGGTAAAATCACGCACGGTCAACTTAAAGTTTCAGGCAGCCAGTCAATAGTAGTCACGCCAACGAATTTGTTTTTACAGTGATACAGCTAAGATTATGAAAGGCAACTATTTCAGTATAGCCCCTGCGCTTTCCTGCTGATCGGCGCAGATGTTAGGGGATTCAAAGGATCACTCTGGAAGACACATGGCTGAAACATTGTACAGAAAAATCCTCGCACAGAAGCCCTGCCCCCGGGGGTGACTTCGTCAGCAGGGCTCATGGGCAGATAGACCGTCTTAGGCCCGTGAGCGAACCATTTCTACTCGCTGGGATCTGCTCGGCAGAGCCGCTTAAGCGCAAATAAGCCGTGCGTAATGAAGCCAGGTTGTCATCCAAAGCCCAATTTGCTTTTGCTTTCGTCCACGCAAGTGATAGCTAACTGCATCGGTGCATGCATTGCTATAGGCTGGAATAACCTTCGCTACTTCTTGTTCAGTCAGTATAGCATTCCAGGAGTCGGCCTCTGCCTTCAGGTAACCGGACGACGAGCTTCACGGAGCTCGTCATCTGGCAGTTGGGCGTCTGTTGACTAAGGTCGTTTTCGAAATAACTCGGGCTTATACTCAACTTATAGGCTTCGGTCATATTTATCTTACTCGTTATAATATCACACTAGGCATCTAAAAAAAAAAGCGTTTGGCCCCAGATTCTTGGAGATTACCCTGTGCCTATCGGTATCAAGCCAACTTAGTGAACAAACCTTCAAATTCGAAAACAAACCACAACCTGGATTTTCAGGTTTTTGTCAGACGGAGACGAAGCCTGAGCCCGGGGCTAAGCCTTCACTCCGAAAACAGCCTAAAATAAATCGGACCGTGAGTGTGAGTGCATGCACCACACGGGTATTTCGGTTATATACGGGGATCATTTGGCCCTTTAGGGTGGAACTTGGAAGCTTCTCCTTATCAAAAGAAAACTTTCTTGGAGTGTGCGCGAGCGCTATTGTTACGATTGAAGGACCATTCACCATTCCATCTCATTGACCCAAAGCGGTCGAACGTATACCTTTTCAAAACGAATTTAAGAGGCATCCTAAATTTGACTATTTCAGTCCGAAATAGTGCGAAGGGTCACGCGTATAAAGGCCACCGCTCACGTTCGCTACTAATTGACGCCAGCCATCGCGACGATATAGTTTTGCCAGAAAAGGTGTAGGCTCAGGCTCGCACGGGGGAAGGATTTCAAAGATGTTGACCCAGTGACCCTCCTGCTACCCCTTGTGACCCCTCCCCCCCCCAAAGTGCCCGATCAGAGGCGGTACCGTGGGCACCGTTCCTCGGTGCAGAATGCGGGCTGCAATTGGTTGCCATCGGTGTTTGGGAACAAAGATTACATTAGCGCCGATGGCAGCAAAGGTATATCGGGCGGATGCATG
The DNA here is from genome assembly GCA_949987565.1 of Luidia sarsii. Taxonomy (NCBI): domain Eukaryota; kingdom Metazoa; phylum Echinodermata; class Asteroidea; order Paxillosida; family Luidiidae; genus Luidia; species Luidia sarsii. The sequence continues at coordinate 20,698,148 of OX465105.1, read as the reverse complement.
CGATTGGATGTAATGGACAAGATCCCCCCTCCCAGCTTCGACCATACCCTATCACTTCATGGCCATGTTCGTTCATTATTTTGACTATGAGCCATTTTTTTTTCTCTCCCATCGTTGGCAATGTCAAACTCACTCTGTGACTCGATGGGTTCCTTTGGCGAAAAAACAGACCAAAATAGGTCCCGTGGTCTACACGAAAGTCCGTCAACCTTACCTGGCGCGTACGATGTAAAATGTAGGTATCCTTACCGTGACGCCCATGGGCACAGCGTGCCCGTACTCCATAGAGAGGGTACATACTCACACCTTATCTTGAGCAAATCTTTATTTGGAGGCGAAGCAATTCATGTGAGTCTAGATTTGGAACACATCCTGGGGGTTCAATGCTTCAACCTTTGTGGAAGTAGGTAAATGGTTATGTTTCTTTTACGGCGGCGCAGCAACGACCCTATTTAGCAGTGGACATAGGATTTGAAGGTTTGCATGGTGGAAGCGCAAAGCGAAAGATTTGCAGTGACACCACGTCAAACCATGGAGGTACCTCCATGGTCAAACAATCTCTTTTTTAGAAAGAGACACACTCCATCTCAAAACAGATGTTTGTCGTGATGTCACCGCCAACCTTCCACTTATCTGGCGGTATAACATGTAGTGGGGACTGGGGATGGGTGCGTGATTAATGATTAACGCATTGTGCGTATGATCGGTCAAGGGCAAAACATTAAGGAATTTGATCAATTTAGATTCGAGCCACAATTGAGAGTATTGCCTTCCCCATCAACCCCCCCCCCCCCATGAGGAATTTCGGTAAACATGAAGTCAGATAAGATGTGAAGGTTTAAACATGACTGTTCCTTGCTCTTTGGTGGAAGCGCAGAGTGGGAAGTGCCGTAGTAAAGTGCGAATCTGAAAAGAGCCGGTAATTCAACGTTTCGGGCAGTGTGTATTCTGTGCCGTCAGGGAGTGCTGGATTCCAACAAAGAGGGGATCTTTCACTTGAGAAGTGTTTTATACTAAGGGCTTCGGGATTGATTTACTGGTCAACCACACACGCAGATGTACAGTGACGCCGTGGTTGCCATTTCTTACGTCCTCCGAGTTGATAAGCGCAATTTATGCGAAAATCACACATAAAAGAAACCACACCAAAAGGTCAACTGGAAGCGCTCGAACTTCCTCAACCCCCCCCCCTCCCCGGCCCCACATCGAACTCGAATCACGACAAACTGGGACACAACAACAGTGTCCAGATTCACTCATCACAGCTCCCCTTTTATGGCTTGTCTCGGGGAACGAGCTCCTTTTTTTATGGGTCGCTTTCAAGATACCGATCTTTCGGGGTCGCGATGAGTCAATGGGGTCCGACCACTCAAGGCCACTGTATGGCAAATTGGCAAGTATGTAGTATTAATTATGTATGTGCAGCCCTAGCTTTGTCCAAGGCGGTCTCTCCGGTACAGTACGGCTCCGGGCAGAGATCCGGGCCAAACGCACGCAAACCACGGCACAACGCCACGTCAGGTGCAAGCTGTATACACGGCTCGCATACCGCACCGCTGCCATGCCACACACAACAGCCTGTGTTCGTACACGTGTACGAGCCTGTACGCAGCTGTCCGGGCCGCCCGGCCTGCGGACCAAGACGCGTGCACGACATAATGCGCGCGCAAGTTAGGGGCGGGGAATGGTGTACAGCGTGCGAAAGCTATGAGCGGATCAATGGGGCTGCATTTCGCAACGATGTTGCGCAAAGCACCATACTAGGCTACTAGTATATAGGCCGGACTTTGATTTCTAAATCGGCGACCAACGCCTTGGTCAAGGCTATAGTGCAGCCCGAGACGGTGTTGTAAAGCACACCAGCCGGTCGGCTGGACTGGACTGCTCCGTGGGGTAAGCGCTGAGCGGTATCCCCTGGAGCTGGTGGCGGTGGGGACAAGAGGGTGGTACCGGTTGGGGGGACAGCCGGATCACCCTGATCGATGCCAAGAGGGTGTCGAGGGAGATGGGAGAGATTTTGGGACTACCCGTCAGCCACTCTTGACACAGGGCTCCATTGTGTCAAAATATTTATGAGGGAGACATTATTCGTCGGAGAGACAAACAAAATAATGGTGACAAGCACAGCCCAGCCTCGTTGAGTGCGGGGGGGGGGCTGGGGGAGGGCTAGTAGGGTTGGGCAAGAGGCGGTCCGAAACTTCCCACTCCCCCTGGAAAACGGTAGGTCGACCGCACTAGACAAAGCACACAGTGTGCGTTGGTGGCTCGCCCTTCACCACGGGGAGAAAATGACCTTCGTCGACGGAGCCAAAGTAAACGCCCCTACGGACACCGAGGTGATTATCACCATCGTGCGCCTAGTAATAACGAGTTACGGGAATGGGGGGTGTGTACTGATTTTCACCTTGTACCAGTATTTTCAAATAATCTCCTTTCCTGTTTAGACTTTGTGTGGTCTTTGTCGTGCTCGGTCACCCGTGCGCGCTGTGGTACCTACTGCGTTGCAATATCCAGACATATATGATTTGGCCATTGCCCCTTAAATTCTAGTCGATTTTTAAATGACTTTCAACCTTGCTAGTATTATTCCTAAGAGTAGAACGGTGTCTTCTTTTTCAATGCCCCCTTCCTGTCGAGATGTGTGTGGTCGTTCTGTGTTTTGTTATCCACGCCAAAAGTTACTGCAATACATCTAGGCTAGTAGTAGTATAGGCCTACGTGTACATTTATAAATAAGACTTGAAGGTTTGCATGGTGGAAGTACCGGTAATAAGTGAACATTTTGTTTGAGGATCTTTTGAGGAGTGTGGCTCAGGCAGTCTCTTGACGACTGATAGAGTACACAGTACTACACACTACCCGAAACGTTGAGTTACCGGCTCTGTTCAGAGCCACACTCCTTCTCGAAAGAGAAATGTTACATGTTGCCACCTTGGACCTCTTCTTCAACGGCTGTGCACTGAGTGACGCCAGTAATATGGCCTTTGCAATGCACAGGTAACTTAGACACAAGATGTAAAGAAACACATGACAGAATTGTTCAGAATTTTTTTTTCCTTTACTTTGACTGAAATCTGAATGAGAAATGATAAGAGTGCAGAGTGACCTCTTTAAACCTACTCAGTGTAACTTAGACAAGAGATGTAAAGAAAGACGTGACAGAGTTTTATCAGAATTGGTTTTTCCTTTACTTTGACTGAATGAGAAATGATGGGAGTGCAGAGTGACCGCTTTAAACCTACTCAATGTAACAATAACAATGACGCTGCCCAATGATGTTTTGACCAACATTGTCCAAAAACTGCCAAACATCGAATGTTAAAGTGTAGGCCTACACATGAAATATTGGAGCGACCCGGGAAACGAGCCCGCCGTATAGACGGTACCGCCCTGCCAGACTTCGACCTTCATTCATAAAAAAAGAAGAAATTTCGTCTGCGATTCGGTGCGGTGAGGTGCACGCGCGAATTTGTTTGAAAATAAATGTCTTCCCTGCATTAGGGCACGGCTAGAGTACAATCATTACTATGGGGAACGGTTTGGGGGCGAGGGACTGCCGCTATTGGCCGTTTCTATATCGGGAGCGCGTTCAGGAAATGTCAGTTAGGGAGGGAAGCTACTTGCAAGGGTCTACAGGGAGACCCACCAGTCAGGCGGATGTGACCGTCAAAACTGCAAAAGATTCAATAATGAAAAAAAATTGCAAACCCCGGACAGTGCGTGACGACCGAAGGCACGGTTACCTCACCACAAAGGATGCACATTTTTAAGGAAGGCTCCTTGAACCTTCGCAGCGACGCCCAAAAATGGCTCTTCTCATTATTTTGTTTGTGGAAGGGGGAGGCTCGGGAACATAACGATAGACGCTGTCTTTAGAAAACAACATTTCTCTTCGGAAGGGGTGATACCGATAAGGAGGCCTTGGAAGGGTTTACTCGTTCGGAAAGCTGAGAAGGGATTAGAAACACTGACATGAATGATCCTGCGCAAGTGTGATCGAGGATCATCGTGTCAGCCCAAGACCGGCCTGCCGATGATGTGGGGTGTCAAACCCGGACGCGCCCTGCTGAAACGCGAGGAGTAAAAAGACCCCGTCACACTTAGTCCGAGTCTGCGGGAATCAAGCAGAACCGGCCAAAATGAAGATTTTTTTTTTTTTTTACAGTGTAGCTGTTCGAATAATAAGGATGTTACCCCGCATCGAATGAGCACTAGATTCAGTAATCTGAGTGACCAGATCACTAAATAAATATCAACATTATAACTGAGACTACTGAGGGCAATTTTGTATATCATATAATAGTGAGTGGGGAATCAGGGAAGAACTACCACTGCATCGTGTGGTTGGAGTTTGCCAAACTTATTTTTTTGGAAAAAAATATTTTTGCCCATTCTTGCATGGTGTTTTCCCTCTCAAATGCAGTTGGAAGTCTAAAACACAGCTGGAGAATTCAAAATGGTGTTCGAGAAGCTTAGAATGTACAAGTCAGAATAATATTCAAACTGTACTTCGAATAGGGCCTATCCAGGGATATGCAACGAATTTCTACTCCGACGGCTATATTATAGGGTCTATGGGAGAGCTGATGCCTGATGGATCTTGCAAACGAACGGAGTGGTGCGTTGCCAGAAATACAGGCAGGCTACAGGTGCTCCAAGAGAAAGTGGCAGCCACACGTTGTTCAATAATTACGAAACCAATTCACCGTAGACACTTCCTGATGAAACCATTAGCAACGCATGTCTGGTATGACTATAATTATATCAATGATGTCTGCGTTAAGTAGACATGGCATTACAGAAAATCGGAGTTTAAAAGGAAAATGTTCATTAGGCCAACGATTCGAAACAGGAAATGGTTGCTGTTTTGCTAAAACAGCAGTCGTTCATTATTGGGGAAAACCTATCACTTTCCCTTTCCGAAGAAATAAATAACTTTCCGTTTCAGGCAAAGGTAGGCCTACTTTGGATTAGAGCTATGATGTCATCCACTTTGCATTGAGCACTAGATTCAGTAATCTGAGTGACCAGACCACTAAATAAATATCAACATACAACTGAGTGCAATTTTGTATTATTATAATAGTGAGTGGGGAATCAGCTACCACTGCACCGTGTGGTTGGAGTTTGCCAAACTTGTTTTGGGGGAAACGTGACTACCAAGACAGAAGGCAATACCAAAATGCAAATCTGAAAAGATAGAAGGCCTGAGGTTTCAATTCAAGGGTCCCACGCGACACCTTTTGAGAAGGGTCCTGCTTGGGTGGGAAACGTCAGGCCCTTCCCAACGTTCGAGAAATAACAGAATAAGAACCAATTGAAATAAATGGCAAAGAAAACTTTGACTGGACCGGGATTTGAACCAAAGACCTCTGGTTTTGCGTATACCAGCGCTCTTCCCATCTGAGCTATCCAGTCCTTGTAGACAGAGGCCTCCCAAATGCATGCATGTACATGTAGTCAACATTATAGGGGGCGCCAGTCAACCCTTAACTGCCGTATATCTCCAGGGATCACAACCCTGGTTTCATTCAGATGCAATTAGAACCAACTCGAAACGTGACCCTGAACTCTGACGACCAAGTCTGGAAAGATTCAATTTGGTGCCTCCCTCCGCCCCAGACAAGTCCCGTGAATTGAAGGGGTGCGGTTATGCTCCTGGCAATGTCAGAATTGTTACAGACTGGGACTGTTTGTGACTGAGATACATCCGTTTGCGGTATCCTATCCCCAAGTGTACAGATCACTAAATCGAGCTCCTATATAGAACGAATTTCTGCGAAGATTGGGTTAAGCATACCTCCACTTTCATAGCCAAATAGGGCCACATTTAACACCAGAATCTTCAGAACTACAGAAAAAATCCCCGGGTTGTCTTAAGCATCGTAAATTCTATGACTTAACCGTTGATTAGCCTCCGAAACCTCCGTATTAAAACAAACGTTGTGGGTCCACACTAACAATTCCACACTTTGTGATAATCAGCTCGGCGGAGCCATCTTGGATCGAAGCAGTGTATACTGCATCCCGCAAAAGACAGTGCTCTCACTGAGAAGTAGGGATGCTTTGAGAGTCGCCCGAAACCGGCCAACCGGCACAAGGTCAATCTTCTGAAAAGAGCCATTGGCCTCCCGCTCAAGGAGGCAATCATTCCTGACTCTAGTTTGAGGGTGTGGGTGATAGCACCGCAGAGGATCGCTCGCAGCTGTAGTAATAGCACCGCCAGAGCCATGTGGGACGGAGGCGTCGACGGATCCAGTGCGGCTGCTCCGGAGACTAATTTCACACGTGCTAGACTGGCCGTTCACACCGCGCCGGCGCGGCGGGCAGCGCCCCCCAAAAATAGAAAACTTGGCTCATGCGAGCGAGACACCAAATCGAATGCAATGGTGCTCCCAAAGCACGCAAATATTCTCAGCAATACCTACAACATGCGTTTTTAATACGCGTGTCGCCTCTGCGATTCGACCGATACTCGGGTTGGTTTTTTATTCCAGGTGCTGCGGTGAAACGTGCTGATGGGAATAATGGAGGTTAACTAGCTCAAGGAATCTATTCCCAGCACGGATGAGGGAAGATTGTGTAGTGCATGAGCTCAGTGGCAGCAGGGAGCTCGAGTATATAGGGCCTATACCAGAAAACTATCGGCTCGCTTTGCCACATTCTGTGATAGGGTATGAGAGAACTCCATTTATACCGATCAACCAACTCCATTGCTTCTACCAGAAATGCAATATCAATTCTTTGGCAGCTCGAACCACATCAGTCTATTTCTACCCATGTACCCATTGTTAGTTACTCTGCAGGCTCGTTCAAGGTCGTTCATCAACCACTGAACACAACTGAACCAAAATGTGTTTCAAATTCGACTTTTTTGTTAGCACTAGCAACACCACGCACGAACGACCCTCCATGTATAGTAACTTCTTTCAATGGTTCCCAAACCTCACGGTTCCATAGTCACTCGGCTCTGGAGCACACCATACTAGGCTTGGGCGGTTCCAGGATTTTGGGAACCGGTTCCGGTTCCAGTTAGGAACCGCGGTTCCGAGATAGAACCGGTTCCTAAAAAACAAAGAAAAACATAAGATTTAATAAAAAAACAAAAAGACCTCAGTGAGCGCGGTTTCGCAGACACCGCCATGAGCTTGGAAGGTTCAACTACATGCGCGTCTTTTATGGCGACTTAATTTTGCTTCAATGCATTGATAAAGTATACCGAATGCTGGTTTGGCAGTCTGATTGTCATTCATGTATCAATAGGATGTATGAGACATGTTTAAAAGATTTGCTTGAATTGTTTGGCTGCTCATTTGCCCAATATTTTTAACGGAAAATACAACGCGGTTCAATAACGAAACCGTTAAACGAATGGAATCATCCAAACCCAAACTCGGGTCTTCCCATTCTTAAAAAAGGGGTGATTTGATTTCATTTCGATGGAAAAAATAATTTCTGTAGACCGATGAATAAACCGTAGATTGATATAGATTTAGATTTGAAAACATGTTTAGATTTTACGATCCTCTATTCAAAAGCAATTCTGCATGGCATATTAAGAACAGGGAATAAAACCCTTTGAGTAAATTCACCCGTAGAAAGTGGAAGGGTCAAGCCATTACCTTTTGGTTGTTTATTGGACGCGCGCCAGCATGGTTGGCCAGGTACAGTAACATGGATAACTTCGGCAGGTACGCTACGGACAAAATGTACCACGTGGCTACTTCCCGAGTCCTCGATTCCAACGCCTGCAGTCCCCGATTCAAACACCAGCAATCGCTGGAGCCGACAGCTAGCGCAAATAGCCGTGTCGGTCCCAAATCCCACGCAAAACTCGGACCCAACACTGTCCCATATCCCGAGCAATACCCGAGCCCCGCGCGGTCCCGAATCCTGAGCAATACCCGAGCCCCACGCAGTCCAGAATCCCGAGCAACACCGGGGCCCCACGTACGCGATCCCGAGCCCCACGCGGTCCCGAATCCCGTGCAAGACCATAGCCCCACGCGGTCCCGAATCCCGTGCAGCACCATAGCCCCACGCCGTCCCGAATCCCGTGCAACACCATAGCCCCACGCCGTCCCGAATCCCGTGCAACATCATAGCCCCACGCCGTCCCGAATCCCATACAATACCCCGAGACGCACGTGGTCCCGAATCCCACGCAATACCCCGAGACGCACGTGGTCCCGAATCCCACGCAATACCCCGAGACGCACGTGGTCCCGAATCCCACGCAATACCCCGAGACGCACGTGGTCCCGAATCCCATACAATACCCCGAGACGCACGTGGTCCCGAATCCCACGCAAAACTCGAACCCAACACTGTCCCGAATCCCGTGCAATACACGAACCCCACCCCACACAACGCTGTACCGAATCCGCTCCCATGCAACACACGAACCCCACCCCACACAACGCGGCGCGCCGTACCGAATCCTCTGCCATAGCAATACACGAACCCACCCCACACAACGCTGTACCGAATCCGCTGCCATGCATGCAATACACGAACCCCAGCCCACCCCACGCCGTACCGAGTCCGCTCCCATGCAATACACGAACCCCACCCCACACAACGTCGTACCGAATCCGCTCCCATGCAATACACGAACCCCACCCCACACAACGCTGTACCGAATCCGCTCCCATGCAATACACGAACCCCACCCCACACAACGCCGTACCGAATCCGCTGCCATAGCCATACACGAACCCCACCCCACACAACGCTGTACCGAATCCGCTCCCATAGCAATACACGAACCCCACCCCACGCCACGCCGTACCAAAACTCCATTCCTGGGACACCTCCCGAGCCAAATACCCGGTTCCAAAGCTGGGACACCTCCCGAGCCAAATACCCGGTTCCAAAGCTGGGACACTTCCCGAGCCAAATACCCGGTTCCAAACCTGGGACACTTCCCGAGCCAAATACCCGGTTCCAAAGCTGGGACACTTCCCGAGCCAAATACCCGGTTCCAAAGCTGGGACACTTCCCGAGCCAAATACCCGGTTCCAAATCTGGTACCTCCCCCCCGCGAAGGAACCGGGTCCGAGTCCAATGCAATCGTGCAATAGCCGAGTCCTACGCTGGAGCCGCGCGAGTCCGGCCGTATGTACGTGCAGAACAATGTAAGAACACAAGTAACAAGACGAGATAAATATATCTCTGCCTAGGGAGCCAAGTGAACCCGTCACAACCATGTGGTCTGTAAAAGAATCGCGTGATTGGGCATTGGTAGCCGATGAAATACTGATGAAATCACACATGCTTGGGAGCCCTACTCAGACTTGCACCACACGGCAACACAAGTACAGTGCGTGTAGGCTGTAGTACAATGTATGCGTACAGAATTATCCACGATCGAATGGGGTCATTCAATGCGTTGCTTATTGCTGCCACGTGCAGTACCACAGTAGCAGCCTGCGTTCGATTGTTGTGAATTTACAGGCATACAAAGTAAATTGTACATGTACATGTGTCATGCACCCATTGCACTGTGCATGTACAAACCAACATTGCATAAGTTATCCATGGTTGGGGCCAGGCCATTGCGTGACTGCGTGTTTGCTAAATGTGCGCTGGGCCGCGCTGGCCACAGAGTTTGGAACCGGTTCCTCTGAAGCGGGAACCGTCCAAAGCGGGTACCCGGTTCCAAAAAAAAGCGGAACCACGGTTCCGGTTCCCATTTTGGAACCGCGGTTCCACTTGGAACCGGGAGAACCGCCCAAGCTTACACCATACACTGGGCATATGCAGGTTTGAGTAAATAGCGATAAAGCCAGATAAATACCTCAGTAGATCGGATTGAATGACGGGCATGCACAGCACGGTGATTATTGCGTGGGGTAAGCATGCAGTAAACACAGTTTATGAGCGGTTCGTCGGCTGATACAAGGGACTGAATTTTCTTCTACAGCGCACCGCGTAACAAAACAGAGTCGTCACTTGTCAGTCGAGCGCGAATGGCTTTGGGTGGCAACGTCCGCCACAGTAGGCCTATACAGTAAAGCATAACATGCAGATACTGGAACTACAAAAGTAAATTTAGTTCCAAAGTGGATTCTGAATGCCTTCAAACTGAAAGGATGGGCATATGACTATGAGGTCTACCTCATACAGTACAGTAAAGCATAACATGCAGATGCTGGAACTACAAAAGTAAGTTAGTTCCAAAGTGGTTTCTGAATGCCTTCCAACTGAAAGGATGGGCATAATTTTTATGAGGTCTACCTCAGTACAGTAAAACACAACATGCAGATGCTGGAACTGCAAAAGTAGTTCCAAAGTGGATTCTGAATGCCTTCAAACGGATACGGATATAGGCATAGGCCTATGAGGTCTACCTCAGTACAGTAAAGCACAACATGCAGATGCTGGAATTACAAAAGTAGTTCCAAAGTGGATTCTCAATGGTTTCAATTAAAGGATAGGCATATGAATTATCATTGCTATAGGAACTATAATTATGTAACACGATAGGCCTAGGCCTAATGTCGTGTTATTTAATTATTACATGCAAATACTGAGTGGTATATATTGATAACACTGTATGAGACTAACTATATAGAACGAAATCAAAGGTGAATATAGTACGACCAAACAAAAAAGGGTTGGCAAGGAAAGAGTAACCTTTTTAATAAAAGGGAGGAACCGTCACTGAAGACTTGAAGACTGAAGTGCAGGCAATGTTCGCATGTCAATCTGCGCAGGCGCCTGAGCCTATAGCAAAACTATAGCACGCGTCATAATCCCGTGCATTAGATTCGTTTCCCAGGTTGGTCCAAACATGGGAGGAATAAGGTCCCGGCTGACTTTAGGGAGCTGGACACATTCACCGGAGGCCCCACGGCCCGTGGCTTCGCCGGGGGGCGGCCGGACGAAATTGATGTCGGCGAGGTTTAGAATTAGCCGACACGTTATCCACTCTTTTCGGGTCGATTCCTAGGGGGGAGAAAGCGGGGAAATAGTGTGTCCTGGGGGCGATTTTGGGAGCCGGGAACCAGATGGTAAAGCACACTCGCAATGACAGGTGAAGTGGGGTAGTAGGGGGGTATTAGTTATTAGGTAGGATACCAGGGACCGCAAATTCTTGGAGTATAGAGCCAACTAAAAGTTCTCCAAGTGCTCCGTGCTCCAAGTTTGGTGGGAAGTTGCTCAACTGGTACCAGCGTTGGATTGACCGCACATTTTGCCCTCGCAAAGTGAAATTCAGGGCGGCCAGCCATAAGCCCATGGAGTTGAATGAGAATAATGTCAACCTCTGGATGCAGCAGGGAAGGAAACAGATTTGGGACTGTGGTCGGCAAATGGCAATCCTGTTTTTTTTTCTTGCTGTTTTTTTTGACCAAGTGCTGCGGTCGATAGGTTTTCTTTCTTTCTTTCTTTTTCCTTTCTTTTTAGGCTCCGACAGGTCTGCGAAATGAGTCCCAGATTGCCGGCCTGAAACGCGATGTGAATGGTTTTTCTCAGCTGCAATCACCGAGGCCAGGACGTACGCCAAAAGCAATGTCCTTCAAGACGAAAGTGGGATGGTCATCCTGTCTTCCAAAGGAAGACTTTTCTTCATGCGTATAAAGAGCATGCTTTAGCAGTTCCTTGCACGTTTTCGCCCAGGCACGATGGCAATCTACCCCTCTGGTTTCTTTCACAATTGCAACGGACGGAAGCGCAGCGGATGTAGACACTGGTGCCCCCATGACTAAATGTTGTTTCAAACTATACATGTATAGCCTATAAAATTCTAAGCATTGTAAAAATAATGAAGACTGAAGAGTGATGATGACTGATGAGTAACCATTTAGATGAGTAACAATAATTAGAAAGGGGTACAGTTACTGGATTCCCTAGTAGGGATAGCTAAACAAAGCAACGTTGAGGAATATTACACCAACATTTTGACCAATTTTGATAAAAATGGGAAACAGTATTATTTGTCAACAAAAAAACCCGAACCCTCTGGTGCGTTAAACCAGAAGTATGGGGTTCAAGTCCCGCTCGGTCCATATTTTCTTGCCTTGGATGACAAAAGCCCACGTTAATTAGATATCGTCGGTTCAAACCAAATCACAAACATTTCTGACAATCTTAGTGCTGGACAAACGATTTGGCTACGGATCTACTCGATGGAGTAGATCTAAGAAGAAGTCATTCTCTACAATTCATCTTCATCAATTGTCCGTAGACCAAGTGAGGGAAGATGCAGCCACGTGATGGGCCCATACTTTCCTTTGATGCATGGTTTCTGGTTTGCTGAAGACCAATATGTTTAGATAGCCTACATCAATAGAGCAAGCTCTTTCCTTGTAGTCTGGATAAGGAAGGGTATACCCCAATGCAGCATGCTCCACTGGATGGAGTCCAGAATACCAGCCTCTTGGTGATTGGCTGGACCGCCTATGGTTTTAATTACTGCTGATAATTATGACAGGAACTCATTTGCCATTACTCATTAGCAACAGTACTAACTACTGTAGTACTGTATAGCCATGGACTATGGAGGTAGTATAGCTATCTATAGCTTGCCGCAATACACTCATGTACTCCTTTGTTAGTAATATTAATTATGTTCTTCCATGTTAAAATCCAGTGCTCTTCGTAGAAATAGAAGTTGTAAAGATCCAAGGTTTGCACTCGACATGCATACTGCATAGCTATAGCTACAATAACATACAGTAGTATGATTATAACCATGGTATAACTATAAGTATAACAATTATCGAGTGCACTACGACAATCGTGGTACATGTACTTACATATCCGGTCCTAAGTTGTCCCGGAGTGACTAGCTGCGGCGCTGCCGGTGCCGCGTCCCCCTCCCCCGGTAGGTGGGTGCTGGTCGGGGCAGCCTCTCCGTATGTTCCCAGTAAGGCGACTCCGAGCAGCCAGGCTCGTAGCAGACAAGTCCGGGCGGCTCCGGCCGCGTCGCCCGGCCGCCACTTCTCCACCGTATTCCGCCCCGTCCGACTCCTCCTCGAGTCCGCATCCATGGCCTCTTGTCTGCCGGTGGTGTGAAACAAGTCTTGGTTTGAGTGATGAGACTGACCGGTGCTGTCGACCGACGATGTGGGGCCGGTCAATCCGAGCGAGCGGCCGCGGCTGGGAAGGGTGTACCGTACCGCCGATGAAATTGCCCCGTGCTGGTCCGCTCTCACCGCCGGTGGAACAACTTCGACGATCGCCGGTGAGTGTGAGATGCCTTCTGCCTCAAGCGCCAGGGAGGAAATCACCTCGTTCGGAAACTGCAAGTGGAACGGGTCACTGAGAACGCCTCTTCCATCGTGGGGGGTTTTTCTTGGTATAATTTTTTATGTGAATTGCGGGATCATGTAGGTGCCCACGGAACACACGAGTGGGTGTATACGTTACTCACTGGCAGAGAATGGGGCTTATTGTTGCGGTCATACGGCCGTTTGGGACCAGGCCTGCTCGTCTGTGTGTGGCACGACTCCGTCAACTCAAACGAGCCTTCTATCGGCCCACTCCGTACCTGTACAAACATGTACACTGTACGTACGATAAGCTTGGAAACCACACTCGGCACGCACCCCCTATCCAATCCAGTCCGAGGCCGAAAGTCTCCACTATACGGAGCTGTATATAAACCGGTCGGTATGACTCACACCCCCCTAATGTATATGCAGCAGATGCATTTTACGTACCTCATTGCGCATATGGGCGCGTCCACTGATCACGAGGAGGGGTGTTACATCAGTATGACGGTGTTGACAACCCTTCCAACCGGACAAAATCACCTCTGGCCACTCACCCTAAGCAGACAGTGACCCTGCAAGAAGGGTCACCAACAATGACGGTCCCTGAACCCCCTTGCGAACCTCCCATGCCCCTTTTCGTTCATAGGTGATCCTTTCCAACGCAAATCAATTCTGGCTAAGGCAGTTAGCAATAGCAGTTTACTCTCCTCACACGTTGATCAGGAGAACCTGACTGCTTCACCGTGTTAAAAGGGCAGAGACATTTTCCAGAGATAGATGCGCCCTATACTCTCACCATGCTCTCATATCTTTACCAATTCTTGCGGTCGACACGTGCAAACAGAGTTCCTGCCCTAGCCCTGACAGTGACAGAAAAAAAATCGCCAAACTTCACTTGGGGCCTCCTCGTCAACCCACCATAATTGTTTGTGTTAATCATTTGGGTCATACAAACCTGAATTTCAAGGTTACTACTCTGAACAGTTACCCTTGAAGTGTGGGAATAATGCAATATTGTCACGTAGAGGGGGTCGACTGCAAGGACAGCAAGGACTTCGGGGAATTGACCTGAACTGGAGCGACACAAACAGACGAGCTATCGGGCTAGCACCTGCTTCCTCGTTCTATTTGAGTGCGAGAGGCTGCACATGCACTGTCGGCTTCACCAAATTCAAACCACACACAGGGATTATTCCACAGACCTCTACTTATTATAACCATGGAGGAATAAGACATTCCTCCATGTTATAACTCCCTGGAAAGTCTAGTTAAAGGCCAAGCACAATGCTTTTGCTCCAAGGCCAAATTCCATGGGTTTTTCTTTTCATAATTATTATGATATCTGGTCTCGGTTGGATTTTTCATGGTTGGTGAAATTTTGATTCATGTTTATATGGACCCTATAAGGTGCGACGTGTTAGAGCTATCGTGCCGTTCAAATACCCATACCATGCCCTCTAAAGCTATAGGATAGACAAAATAAAACACCTTGTAACAGAGATACCTTCAAAACACCCATGTCATCCCAAAATATTCACCCATGACTCCCAAAGCACCGATGCCACCCATTACACCCAGAAGACCCAGCCCAGGGCACACGGATCATTGGCTGCCACCCAAAAACCACACGGCACGTACCCAGGATACGCATCAAACCCATGATACCAGTACCGGGCACCCATAACACCCCTAACAACCTTGCCACCCCAAACATGCAACCAGGCATCTACTGCTGATTAAAAAAATCCAGATGACCCATGCAACCCAAACACCCATGTCATCCTGAGCACCTATGGTACCCAGAACACCCATAAGGTACCCAGACAGCCCAGCCCACCCAGAGCACCCATGTCTCCCAGACAGAGCACCCATGAATATCCACCCCAAAGCACTCAAGCAATAAATTAAAACAACCATAGGAAACACCCATGCATCCATATACCCATGCCAACCAGAATACCCATGCCCTTGAAATACCCACGCCACCCAGAGCGCCCATGACACCCAAATACCCATACCATCCAGAGCACCCATTACACCCAAATACCCATACCACCCAGAGCACCCATTACACTCAAATAGGCTTACCCATGCTACCCAAATGCCATGAACTTGAAACTCTTAGCTCCTTTCTGCAGTATGGTAGGCATTTTGCCAGATAACTCGAATGGCATTCCTCTTCGAACAATCATATGCATGCCCAGCTCATCCTGTGAAAAAATGAAATCGGTAAGTTTGATATGTCAACTTCCAGGGCTTCCAAAGTACCATTATGGTCTACTACATAGGGAAAAGCTGGGGTAAAAATTGTACGACTTGTACAAGTCTAAAATAAAATTATAAAC
The DNA here is from genome assembly GCA_949987565.1 of Luidia sarsii. NCBI lineage: Eukaryota > Metazoa > Echinodermata > Asteroidea > Paxillosida > Luidiidae > Luidia > Luidia sarsii. Next base: position 20,682,583 of record OX465105.1, on the reverse strand, counting down.
AAGTGGGTGTGCGCATGCGCATATCTCCAAACAACATGGCAGCTTCCGTGTGAAGCACTCTTTTCACTTCCACTGAAGTTTCGGGTAACAAGCTGTCTGATTTGTTGTCTATTGAGCGGGTTGTCTTGAAGTTAAGATATGGCAACTGGACGTCCCACTAGCTTCCACTCGTGGGAGGAGGTTTCGATCGACACTGGGCCTTTTGAAACGGTCCATAGGTGGAGGCGAATGCCGGATTGTGACGAATTCGTGGGGGCTCGGTAAGTCATCCGTACACATGTACTTTATATAAATTATACTTGGCGTTATGTCAATATATCATAAAATGTGAGTTGTGACATCAACACCGAACTTTACACCGACATAATTTCATGTACGGACAACACTTGACACTATGTTAGCAAAATAACTCTTGTCTATTATTAGTAAAGGGTTTTATCTTTAATTTAAAACATGAGAGTAAATGGTTATCAATATCTGTAATTTCTGTATCACTAGTATTGTAGTAATAGTCTAATACAGTATCAGTATCACTCTCTGTCTAAAGCCGTGTTCGCATTGGACTTAAATTTAAAATTGTCAAACTACCGCGGCAGAGTGGAAGAATTACAAAAATAAATCCAATGCGAACACGCGGAAAACTACCCTCCCTGTCAAGTTACCGCGAGCGTGATGTAAAACTAACAGGGCGAGAGACGTCGCGGAAACTTTCCGCTCAGCCACGGTAACTTGACAGGGCCATAATAGGCGACATTCTGCCAGCCTCACACAGTGAATTTCTCATTCCGCCGCGGAAGATAAATCCAAGTGCGGACGCACGGTAGAATCACCTTAAGGAATGTCGCGGTAAGTTACCGCGTGGCCGCGGAAGAAAAAGTCCAATGCGAACACGGCTTTAGACTAGTAAGAGTAAGAGTAAGACTTTAGTAAGAGTAAGACTATCTAGACTAGTACTACTATAGTACTAGTACTAGTACTAGTAGTAGTAGTAGTACTAGTACTAGTATCACTATCACTCTAAGACTATCTAGACTAGTAGTAGTACTAGTAGTACTACTACTACTAGTATTAGTAGTAGTTCTACTACTAGTAGTGGTACTACTACTTGTACAACTAGTAGTACTAGTACTAGTAGTAGTATAGTTGCGGTAACCATAACCCTCATCCTCCCGAAGGTCGGAGACCTGAGGGTTACGGGAACGTATGTACAAAATTATAGCGAGGTTTTTGTTTTTACCATTTTGGAAACACCACTGTCCCGATCGCCCCCTTTTTCGACCCTTTTGAAAATCGCCACACACAATCTAAGGACATGCACTTGATCCCAAATGTATACTGAATGTGATCAGATAACTCAAAACATCGTGGGTAAAATACTTTTCCGAAAAACGGGCAGAAACTCACCAAAATACTGTCTGTAAATGTCCCGTCAACGTCTCCGCCAGGTTCGGAATCCGAACCTGGAGCCTCGACCAATCAGCACTTAGTCTCGTGACGTATATCCCGCACGACGGTTATTTGCTGTTTCGCTATAACAGTCCACACTCGTGGTGCGCGCGCATATCCATGGTTGTATACAGTACCAGTCGGCTCTTCACAGGACGATGACCTGCGCGCGCACCACGAGTGTGGACTGTTATTATATACTACATTATAATAGTACATTACTAGTTAAAGTGATATACAAAAATGTTGCCAACTGCAAAAATAATTAACTTACAGCTACAACTCAGTTACATACATTGTTAATGTTAAACTAGCTACAATTTTGTATTTTTAATACAATAATTAACCCTTTAAGTTTCAGCTCCACATTGTTTATTCGGGACGTATGTCAGTCCATTACCGAATTGTTTTGAGCCCACATCAGCTTTTCCCTGCACTCCTATTCAACCTCCTTTTTTCTCAACGAGGGCTCGTTTTTATAAAAAAAAACGTCTATGTATTTCATTCAGTAGAACAAGGGCTTTCTTCTAAAAAAGTTTCAACATATTTCTGTTCAAACAAGTCGCTGTTTTCAAACCCATTTTTCATCATCAATTTGTGAATAAATACAAACGGTTTCGTTTATGGTATAATCTTTCATTTGATACCAAGACCAAGTAATTCCAACGAGAAATTGATGACATTTTGTCCGAAAGATCTTGAGCAAGTTGCCTTGAACAATTCCCCCCCGAACGTGAATTCCGGCTTTACCGTGGGGACTTCCGCCACGAGCATGCACTCCACAGTCCCTGCGACCGTGTGTTATGGCGATCACACGGCCTGCACTGCTGGCTGTGCACGCTGCACGCTCCCACACTGACTGAACCCATTCTCGTCGTCCAACGTACCCGAATGACAACTGTTTTGAGGATTTTCCTTCTGAAACCTCGTCAGAATACATGGAATAATTCTCAGAATCAATATCTAGGCAAGAAATCCACGTGGTAGTCGAGTATAATGGGTCATTCATGGTCGGAATCAGAGGAAAACATTGACAAAGTTTTAAAAAGTTTATGCTGCTGTCACTCTGGAAATGTCGACAACCTTTGACCTTTACACCATTGTAAAGCTTACAGCAAGAGCTTTCCAACTGTATAGATATGAATAATAGAGGGCGCATACAGAATTATTTATTCTCCATCGAAAATGTGCATCGCGCATGGCGAATAAAGTCTCCATTGGGCACAGAAAATATGTTACACGCTGTCGAATAAATTCGCTCTTGGGGCTGAAAGGGCTAACAATTGCAGTGAAAGTGTGCATTGATTGATTGAGAATGACAGTCATTTTGAATTAAGATATGTTTCAACAATTCAATTAGCTTTCTTCTGAAGTTCTTCGTTTCGTCCATAGCTTCTCCGGGTAGACCATGGTTTTTCCTGAGTTGCCTTGCTTTCATGCTGGTTTTTGTAATATTATTGCCTTGTATGCTTTGGACAAATACAAACTTTGAACTTGATTTTATTTCATAGACTCAAGACTTTTTATGCATCATGAACATTTTGACCTGTGCTTATATTAAGCGGGTAACAGTAACAGGTCAACTCGTACCTTCGCCAACTCGTACCTTCGCCAACTCGTACCTTCGCCAACTCGTACCTTCGCCAACTCCTACCTTCGCCAACTCCTACCTTTGTCAACTACTCTGAAATCTTACACAAACAATGTCTCACTCTCAACATCTATCACTCCCTTCTCGGGGTGTTTCATCACCCATATTCTAACACAATAGAAAGAAATTACACAAATCTGAAGGTACGAGTTGTCTTAAGTCAAGGTATGAGTTGACGATGGTATGAGTTGGAAAAGGTATGAGGTGGCAAAGGACAAAGGTATGCGTTTGCGAGGGTATGAGTTGGTAAGGGTACGAGTTTGTGAAGTGTGGTGTAGGCCTACGAGTTGGCAAGGGTACTAGTTGGCAAGGGTACGAGTTTGTGAAGGTAGGCCTACGAGTTGGCAGGGGTACTAGTTGGCAAGGCTACGAGTTGGCAAAGGTACAAGTTGGCAAGGGTACGACTTGGTGAAGGCATGATTTGGCAAGGGTAAGAGTTAGCTAAGGTACAATTTGGCGTGGGTACGAATTGGCAAGAGTGCGAGTTGGAAAAAGTGCAAGTTGGCAAAGGTATGAGTTGGCGAAGGTATTAGTTGGCAAGGGTAGAAGTTGGTGAAGGTGCGAGTTGGCAAAGGTACATGTACAAGTTGGCAAGGTTAGGCCTACGAGTTGGTGAAAGTACGAGTTGGCCCGAGATCTGACCGGGGTAGACCTTGGGAAGCTTATTGAACCCATTCAGTATGGAACACTTTCCAATGATAAACGGTTTAGTCAACAGACCCAAACACCCATTTTCAATTGTGCACCTTCGAAAGGGCCTCTGCAGTCCACTTTAATTTCAACCTCATACTTTTAACTTTTGAAAAATTGGCAAATAAATCTTTGACTGGACCGGGACTTGGACCCGAGACCGGGTCCAAGTCCCGGTCCAGTCAAAGTTTTCTTTGCCAATTTTTCAAATTGTTCAAAAGTTCCCAGTCAGTTTTTCCTTGGTTTGTTTGACTTTTAACTTTTACGAATCAGAGTGATACATACAAAAATGTTGCTAACTGCTTACTGACTAAAATTACCAAAATTTTAAGAATCAGAGAAGAAAAAATCTTGTAGCAGAGTGGAAACTGGAAAGTAGGAGGACCTGAAGTTAGGGTGTGAGTGTGACCGTGTCATTGAGAAGCAATCTACCCATTAGTGCCGTAACTCTCCATAAATTTGATTTTTGTTTTCTTTACTCCCTCACAGACGTAGCAAGCACACAGCAGTGGCCTATAAAGATGCCATCTATGTATTTGGGGGAGACAATGGGTAAGTGCAATGTAGGCAGCATTCTGAGTTTCAGATGCAGGAAACATAAATTATGAATTTTTCTATCGGTCGGGGCTGTTGAATTTGGCTCCGCAACTGGAGTGAAACATCGTGGATTGTCTATGGAGTAGTGATAATTATACATTATTCGAATCCGCCACACGACCTCGACCAGCTCGGTGGTCAAGTGGTCAAGGCGTCTGCACTAGAAAGCAGGAGTCGCAGGTTCGAATCCCACCCGAGCTGCCTGAATTGTTTTCATCAGGCATCAGGCAAAGCACTGTGCATGCAGTGCTTATCAAGTCGATCAGGGCAAACCCTCATTGAATTACATGTACATTCTCCTCGACACAAACATCATGTTGTATGGAAAGATATGTCAAACTCAGGAAAACTTGTTGCACATGTTTTTTTTCTTCCTCGGTCTATTACTGAACTTCGCTTAATGGAAGAAGTCTTGTCGTTGCTAAGTATTAAAATTTGTTTTGGCCATTCCTGGTTTTCTATGTTTTTCATTGAATTGCGGATACCGGAGTTTCCGATGATATCAAAATGTGACAACCGGGTTCCATAATTCTCTGATATTGACCAGGCCTACTCAGTAATGTAATTTGTGTTATCTCTCATTTTGAATGACAGCCGGAAAAACATGCTCAACGATGTGCTTCGTTTTGACGTCAAGGAATGTTCCTGGGGAAGGTAATGTATACAGTATACACACACAACCGGAATGTACTCACACAACTGCAATGTACTCACAACTTACTTCCTGCACATGGTGTACAGGATTTTCACTCTGTCAGACGTATTCAACCATGTTCTCAAAGGTCATGGAAATATTGGACATTTTACTCATTTGTGTAATTTTTTATTTGCCACTTTAGTGTTGGCTCTTATTGGAGTCAGGAAGGGTTAACATTACTGAGTGACTGTTCATGGTGAACATTGCACCTATCAATGATGCCATGTACTGTACATTGTACATCTACATGTAAGCCCTTTGATGCAATAGTTCTGCCAATTAACACCATCTGAATGTTGGGCTTTATAATAGAGTGGTTTGTTTTTTTCAAGTTGCGCTCACACAGGGTTACCGGTAATTGTCGCAGTGAAAGTTACCGCAGCCGATTTTACGAAACTTCAAATGTTGCGTACGCACCATTTTGTTGCGTAACTTACGCAACATTTTGCTGTCTTTGCTAGATATTGCTGAAAAGAGTCATAGAGGCGCAAGACTTATGCAACATTTGTACGTTGCGTAACTTACACAACTTTTCCTGAAATCGGCTGCTGGACTGGCTATCTGGAGCTTTCTTTCTAAATGCAATTAAGACAAATGGTGCACCAAGTATTACACTTCATGTCTGATTGAAATTGCAAGTTTTAATTTCATTACGTCGTGACATTTCTTGAAGAAGAACAGAACAACATGTGCCTGTCTGCTCCATGCTGGAACGAAAAGAAGTTCTGTGCCCATTACACACGCATGAATACAGTACCTGGTATGTGTACAACTACAAATGTACATGAACAGTGCTTGCCAAGTGTGAAACTCTAGGAGCAAAGGCCGAGTCAAAAAGTTCATTTCAAGTAAGATTCCTGAGCACTTGGTAGACCTATTGTTCAGTGTTTTTCCTCCATGAATTTCTACCCTTGTAGCCCTCAGCCCCTTTCTCATTATGCCTAGCACAATGATCTGTTCACAAAGTACTGATATGAAAGGACACCTCACAGCAGCCTTGAATACCAGAACAATAACCTCACTGAGACTGTCCTCTCCCTCAGAATCAGATTTCATCTCGGATTTCGGTTTCCCAATCCTCAACCCCAGGGGCACACCCCTTCTTGTGTTGCCTTTGTCTTTTGTGGTCTGCACCACAAAAAGTCCTTCAAACCTACTGTTCTGTATGTTCAAACCTAGGGCCTGCCTCCCTGCATAATAATGCTATATGTGTAGGTTTTCCCAACCCTCTGGGCTCTCCCATTGTAAGCCACTTGTTTGTATACTGTATGTGTATGGCTCCAAGTGCAGGTCATATGTTTGTAGGGCTTCTAATCCCAGTGTGGTTTCTGGTCTGTGTATTGTTTTGGTTCTGTGTGGGAGTGTCCGATCTCCCATGGGAGAGAGTGGGAGGGGGGGAAATGGCTTAGGATACAAATATGATAATCTGCGCTTTCCGGCTTCTGCACTGTAAACCCACTTGAGGATTTGCTCAGCTGTGTGGAAAGCGGGCATAAAACCTAGGGGCCAGAAGACCAGCTCCCCTAAAGTCAGGAGCACTTGTGCCTTCACTTGAACCTTTTTTCCACAATGCGAAAAGCAAATCTGCACGCCACTTAAGTGGATTTGTGTGCTGCATGTTTATTACTAAGCCACCATTAGTGTCCATGTGGCATTGCAGTGTGTTGTGTGTAATCTGCCTGTATATATATTTGACCAGAACGGAAGGGAGAAAAACCAGGGTGCCTGAATTTTCCCACACCTGCTTGAAGCGTACTGTTGAGAGTTGACCAGTCCCAAATGAATGCAAAGCAGACTAGCACTGTGCAAACTTGACACGGCTCCTGTCTTTCATCAAGTTCCACTCTGCATTTGACCCAAATCATATTGGAAGCCCATAATTATACATGTATGAGGCCACTTATTTCAGCCGTGTGCATACTGTACATGTACATGTACATGTCTGTGTCATACATGTCATAGCATCCAAAACTCTATCCAAACCTTCAAAATGCAACAACTGTGTTTCGTGTAAACTTCCGAAGAAAAGTTTGTGCTGCTTTACCTCACTTGCTCTGCATGTACCAGTACAGTACAATGTACCGTATAAGCTGCATACGTGTATGTGAGCCTTGTATGTATTTAAAAGAACTGAAATTGGTTGTTCACGGACATGGATTGTAACTTGTAAGGAAATGACCCCTGATTGTGATGGGAGCTGGGTTTTTTTGTTAACATGCCTTTCATCCACCTCTGCATGTCCTTGAGACAGCAGAAATTGTGCACCAAAAAAATCAGCTGCAAAGCACTGTGTTGTGGTTTGCATACTGCACACAATTAATTGCCCCTGATTAATGCACTGTACAGTACATGTATGCACTACATGTACTTACTGTAGTGTACTACATGTGTATCTTCCTCCATGTACATACATGTGTACTGTATTACTGTAAACCCATAGCCAGGGTCTGACATTGACCTTTTGTTCCAATACAATGAATGTGACCAGGGCAGTGACCCCCACTGGTTAACAAGTTAATAACTGCAACCAAATTAGATAGTCAGCACTTTTGATGGGTTTCACTTCTGTGAAGCAAGGAAGTCAGAAAATGTTCAGTTTGTTTTCTTTCAAATGTTGTCATACACATACATGTATGCATGAGAAGTGTACACATGTTCAGTGCTTGGTACTGTACATGTACATGTACATGTGCACATAATACATGTACCGGTATACTGTATCCTGCACTGTGCAATGTACATGTAAATGTGCATCATGTAATCCCACACACCTTTAGCATTTCCACATTCGTCCGTCCAGAGTCCTTTTCAATCAAGAAGCACTTAGGGACAAACCCCCTCCCCCTTTGCCAGTTGTAAAAGGTCACGACCTTACCCATGATGCTCAGTGGCAGATGGATTTTGCAGATGCGGGATGAGAAATCTGGCTGTCCATCCCGAGGTTGTCCAATTGACAAGTCGACTTTCTAGCTCACAGTCACAAGGCTGGGTGGGTTCTTATGCACGTACCGGTACATTACAACCCTGTACGTGCAAATGCAATTTTAAGCTGAGCAAGAGTGGAGAACTTGAACCATCTCCTTCCATCACCGTGCATGTACCCTAACTCTGCCTTCTTTTTTTGCTTCATGATAATATATATGTAATGTACGTGTACTGTACATGTACCGGTAGCTGTCCAAAATGGAGTGAGCAAGAGTGGAGACCACATGTACATATACATGTACTACATGTATGTATGACTACCGGTATCTCTTTGCTCGAGCCTGCATGGACTTGGACAGTACCGGTGTACATGTATATATACCCAGTATCCATCTTCTCTATTTGCTTCATAATGGTAGCTATCCAAAATGGAGTCGGTTCTAATGCTAAAACTGAACAAGACTGGAGAGCAATGCGTGACTATCTCTTTGCCTGAACCTTCATTCATGCATTTATCGGATATCATGTACCGGTAGGCCTACATGTACTGTACATGTACATGTACAGTACATGTAGCTGCCCAAAATGCAATCCATGCATTCTTCGTGCCAAAACTTAACAGAAGTGGAAAGCTTGACCATCTCTTCACTTAGTACTTAGACTACTTTAGTACTTACATGTACAGTACTGTACATGTACCCTGATTCTGTCTTATCTAGTGGCTCCATATAATTACACTGTACCGGCGGTACATGTACAGTGTACAGTGAACATTATATCGTACACATGTACATGTAGCTGTCCAAAAGATCGCTCAGCAGAAATCCAGTGTGGACAACATACGTGTGTAACAAGGAACCAATATATGTATAGTGTACTTAAAAAGGGTGTACATCTATAGTTCAGTACCTGTTTTGCATGTTCATAGACACTTGTGCATGTACATATGTAGCCATACAGTACATGTACAATGTATCTACTTGCACACTCCTCAGATCCAATTGATACCTAATCCCTGATGTTGCTTAGCAATGCATCATCACCCTCAGAGATGAACTCGCTAAGTGCCCATCAATCAGCATCCAGGCTGTTAATTTGTCTCGCCTACTCCAAGGGTCGTGACCTCTGGGGGGGGCCATCCCCCTCCCCCTCCCCATCCCTTCCCCCATCTGGTTACCAAGGATACATTCTCTAGGGCGTCCGAATGGCCTACATGATCAATTGGGAGGTGGGTCTCTACCTATGGATACTAGAACATGTCATTAATCACAGCACTGAATGCTAAAGATCACATGCACTTTTGGGACCCCCCACTCCCCTGGATTCTTAACTGGCCGAAACTGATCTGGAAATGCCTAGTGATCCTAATTAATGCTAGGCTTAGCCAAACCCCTCCCTAGTGTCCTACATGTAGCTGCGCTGAGACATCACATTTGCCCTCGAGGTGCTTTAAATGTTCAGGAGTGTGAGGATGCATTCTGTCTTAGGGTTAGTGTTGGTCTTGTGTACAATCAAACCAGCGAGTTAATTTCTAACTTAGAATTGAATTGGAATTGAATTGGAATTAGAATTGAATTCCAGATCAATCATGTAACAATGGATGATGTATGACCTATCAGCAGTATAATAACAACACGTAATGCTCAATACATATGTGTACATGTATATATTCTTGTCATAGCAAAGTGATCTCCTCCAATCCATGCCCTGGGGTTTCAGAATGTTTACAGGAATTTGCAGGGAAAGGGTCGCGAACCATTTCTATAGGCCTACAGTATAAACCGACTACCGAGGAAATTTTAAGTCACTTAGCGGCTGTGCAAGAGTCTGTAGACACCATGAGTCAAACCAGACTCTAAAATGATGAAGAAAAAAAAGTTTTTTCCATGTGCATGAGATCTTGTAAATCACCACCCTTGTGACGGTGACCTTGAGCATAAACAGAGTCCGAGTTGGTTTATAGTACATCCTTTGGATGATCAAAAGGGCCGTTTCCACATGTATTTACGATTTTAATCGCAATTCAAAAAACTTCTTTTTTGGCTTACCGGTTGTACACCAAAAAATTGCAGGCTGATTGTGGTTAGCAACATTGGTATGTGGTCAATGCAGGCAGACTATGTACAGTACATGTGCAGTAAACAAGCACCACACTTCCAGTCAATTAGAGCGTGAGCAGTGCATTACATGGGATTATAAACAAAGTTGCGATTTCTACTGAGCATTTTCACGCGCACCGTGTGGCAAATGAATGCGATTCTTTAGAAAAGTCGCACTGATAGTGGAGTCTGAATCGCGATACAAATCGCGCTATTAAATAATCGCGTTTACTGCCATGCTGCATTACAGTGTATGAAACTGTACGGTACATGTATCAACCAAAGTCATCCTGCTCTACTCATTGCCCATTGATTTGTGCACACATCTGTGTACATGTACATGTACATGTACAGTGTACATGTACATGTACAGTGTACATGTACATGTACAGTGTACATGTACGTACAGTACTTGTACTGTACATGTAACGGTAGCTGTCCAAAATGGAGTGAGGAAGAGTGGAGACTACATGTACTACATGTATGTATGACCATCTCTTTGCTCGAGCCTCCATGGACTTGGACAGTACCGATGTACAGTTGTACAATGTACATGTATATACCCAGTATCCATCTTCTCAATTTGCTTCATAATGGTAGCTATCCAAATTGGAGTGGGTTCTAAATCTAATAATACTAAAACTGAACAAGACTGGAAAGCAATGCGTGTCTTTGCCTGAACTGGTGTCTATAGACTCTTGCACAGCCGCTAAGTGACTGTACATGTAATATGTCTAACTGTAAAAAATGTTGCAAACTGCTTACTGACTAAGATTACATGAACAAAAATGCAAATCTCAAAATGTAGTGGGCCTGACGTTTCGATCCGAGCAGGACCTTTGTCAGAGGTACATGTAGGGAGTGACTTTGCCTTTGAGAAAGAGTCACTCTCTGCCTTTGAGAAAGGTCCTGCTAGGATCAAAACGTCAGGCCCACTACATTTTGAGATGTGTACTGTAAAGTGTAAACCAAGTCGTAAATGTGGACAGTTGTCATATTGCATGTGTAGGTGATTGATGAATGATTCACCGGCATGGCTCCATCCTACGTGTATGCATCAAGGATTCATCAGTCTGTGCATGTGTGTCAGTGGATGAATCCGTTCCAGACAGTGGGAGAGATAATGAAAAGCAGGAATCCATTCCATGAACATGTGACATAGCGCATAGTACTGTACGTGTACATGTTGTTAAGTAAATGTACATGATGATTGTTGCCCTAGTTTGTTCGATCAAGGCTTTTCTTTCTCGAAATCTATGAAGAATTTTCCTGAGTTTGTACCAGAGACCTTACCTGAATACCCACTATAAGTCAAGTGATGACATCGCGCAATTGGTCTATTGTCTGAGTGCTCAAGAGTCAAGATGCAGAATCTGCTCAAAACTCCATTAGGGCAAAAGGTAATAAAGTAATAAAGTAATCATGTTTATAAGAGGAATCTACAAAGTACCAGTACTTAACTACATTTTATACACATCCACACATTGTTTTCATGTAAAGCAAAGTCAATTACTGTCATTTGGATCAGGCTTTACAAAATAATATGACGTTGGTTTGCTTAAATCATGGCTTGGTGTCAGAGGCCACTAAATACCTTGCCAGTGTGCTTGGAACTTGGAAAATGCTGGGGAAGTTAGCCCAGCACATCAAGTCAGCCATCAAGAAGGGTTTTGTCCTACAAACAAATGTCTGGGCCAAGCCCTGTAATAAATCATGTTACATGTACATTGTATATATGTGCTAAAGTTAGCTCTAGAGTTACATGTACGTGTACAACTGTACATGTGCTGTAGTACATGTACATGTGTACAGTACATGTACATGTACTGTGTACGTGTAAATTCTACACGAACAAGGATTTGTGACTTATCCCTGGTAAATGTCACTAAAAGCATCTAGGCACTGTATCACTTCCTGATAAGGCATTATAACATATGTACAAGTACAGTATATCCAGATGTTCATTAAATTACATGCACATTGTACATGTACATGTCAAAGGTGCATGTAATCCATCTCTACACCCATTGCAGGAAATTACTGCTACAAACTGGGCCTGCTTGAAGATCTACTGTATCATAGGGTTATGGTACATGTACATGTGTCATTGATGCAAAAAGTATGAGATACAGTACACATGTACATGTACATGTACACTGTAGTTGCTCATTATTGTCCTTCTGTGTAGCACTTACATGTACATATTGGCCAGTTTGGAGGAGTGAACTTAAAAGCTTTCCTTGGGGTGGGATGGGTTGGGTTGGGATGGGTTGGGTTGGGTTGGGTTGGGTTGGGTTTGTTGGGCTGGTTGGGATGTGATGGGATGGGTTGAGGTGTGTTGGATTGGGTTTGGTTGGTTTGGGTTGGTTTGGGTTGGGTTAGATTTGTTGGGTTGGGTTGGTTTGGGTTGGGTTGGGATGGGTTGGTTGGGATGGGTTGGGTTGGGTTGGTTTGGGTTGGGTTGGTTTAGGTTGGGCCAGATTTGTTGGGTTGGATTGGTTGGGTTGGCATGGGTTGGGATGGGTTGGATTGGATTGGATTGTGTACTATATTAACCCATGGTCTCTGTGTTTGTTTTTACCACAGAGCATTCACTACCGGAAGCCCACCAGCCCCAAGATACCATCACTCTGCAGTCGTCTACAATGGCAGCATGTTCATCTTTGGTAACCGCTATTATTAGAGTCTCCCAATATACATACACTGTACTATAACTGCCAAGAGCTGTGTGCATGCACTGTGTGTGCCCTGTGGCTTGTTACTATTGCCATTCCCCTCCATCTTTCATCAGACACAAGCCCATACACACTGCTCATCAGCCACTACCTACATGTACATGTACAGCAGCTCTTGGGGGGAAAACGAAACAGAAAGCACTCAAACTGGGTCATGTGAAATCACAGCAATTGGGGATTATTTCTGAGAGACACTGAATACCCCATCCCTATCATGTGTCAAGGAAGCCGCCCAAGCCCTCAGCAGTACATGTACATACACCAGGCAGTGACGGAAGAATGACTTGCCCAAAAAGAAAAGAAAAAATTGCCTTCATTTCCCCCCAAATGATAACGGAAACTAAGGAGCATTAAGCATCTTCCTTTTTTTTTTCTTCTCCCGTTTCATCTCTCAAGACGCCCCCCCCCCCTTCTGTAGAATCATCACCCATCCTTGTCCAATTACAGTCTGGTTGCTGGCTACCATGGTCACATATCAATGGTTTCCTGGCTCTAATATCTCTCTCACTGCCATCTCCCCCATTGCCCATACCACCACCACCACTTTTCAATCATTCAGTGTCTGGCTGCGGCCTCCACGGCCTCCACGGCGTCCTTAATTGGCCGCGTATGCTTGTCTAAGGATGTTGGCATTAAAGAGACAGGGAACATCCCCCGACAAACGTAACTCCTTTCAACATGTACAGTAGCACGGTGTACATCTTTATTCCAGAATTCACTTCAGATTTGGCAGCAATTTCAGCAATTCCTCTGCCATTTATACTCTCTCAATTTATGAGCCGCAGCGCTCCAAAATCTTCACAAAAAGATTCAGATCTTATTGTGTAAGCCAAAAGCCGCACCTTTGTACATTTTGTTCTGCGATGTAATCTTCATTACACTGCTAATGCAATCTAGTTTCATCAGAATGAGATTTAGTATATATTGAATTTTTAAAAGTGTCTGACTGAATTTCACAATGTTCCCGATTTGAAATATTTAATGTATACGTACAAAAAAAGAGATGTTTCATCAGTAATTCACTTGAGGAAATTTCTCCGAAAACTGCTTTTGTATCTTGGGAATATATGTATAATTGTTTGTTCAGAGATGAAACCAATGATAACAAAAATCGCATTACCAGTATTTATTACCCTTTCCACTTAATAATTATGTTGGTCATTTCATTGGCCAGTGTTGACCCTTATTGTCCGTCACCTCCATGTCTATAATGGTCTTGTAATCAGCCAGAATCCACAGAACCCCTCCCATCTCCTGCCCAACACACATCAGATGATGACAGCCTTTCTCCATCATATCAGTCAATAGGGGCACACAACCTTCAGTGTACATGTAGGTGGGATGTCCCAGTGATTCCTCTCCTCTCCTCTCTCCTCTCTCCTCTCTCCTCTCTCCTCTCTCCTCTCCTCTCCTCTCCTCTCCTCTCCTCTCCTCTCCTCTCCTCTCCTCTCCTCTTCTCTCCTCTCCTCTCCTCTCCTCGCCTCGCCTCGCCTCGCCTCGTTCATCTCCTCTCCTCTCCTCTCCTCTCCTCTCCTCTCCTCTCCTCTCCTCTCCTCTCCTCTCCTCTCCTCTTCTCTCCTCTCCTCTCCTCTCCTCTCCTCTCCTCTCCTCTCCTCTCCTCTCCTCGCCTCGCCTCGCCTCGCCTCGCCTCGCCTCGCCTCGTTCATCTCTCCTCTCCTCTCCTCTCCTCTCCTCTCCTCGCCTCGCCTCGCCTCGCCTCGTTCATCTCTCCTCTCCTCTCCTCTCCTCTCCTCTCCTCTCCTCTCCTCACCGTGCCTCGCCTCGTTCACCTCTCCTCGCCTCGCCTCGTTCACCTCCCCTCTCCCCTCCCCTCCCCTCGCCTGACCCGACTAGACCCGACCCAACCCGACCCAACCCGACCCCAAAAAAGGAACTTGAACATAGCCACAAACGAACTCTCGTCATCTGAATTTAAGTCTCTGATCATACTGTGTTCAATGTGATGATTTTTTTGCCAAAAATCAAAATGCCAAGCTTCCCCTGTGCAAGATGAAGGCGAGTTCAAATTTAAGTCTGTCAGTCAGTTCACCTAAGTAGGGTGGTCCAGCTGAGTAGTTGGAAGTGTACAGTGTACATGTAGCTGCATTGTACATGTACATATGTTCGTAAGTTGAATTGCTGATACATGTATGCAATGAGGATGGTATATAGATGAACTGGTCATCGTTGAGGTTGAACACTCATTTCCAATCTCGGCACATGGTTACTCGCATCCAATCGGAGCTCTCATCTGCCGATGGAGAAATTCATCCCCGATGTCGGCCTCCCAAGCAAAACCACGCCACGCCAAGAGGGAGACGGAAAAGATTTGTAATAAATAAATAATGAAGGCACGAGAGAGGGGGATCAGGAGTCTGCAGATGAGGGTCATGTGTAATCACTTACTGCAGCGTTGTGCGGCATTGCCGTACCGTAACGCAGCTGCCTCGCAAATCCTCGCGACGGAGAAGCAAAGACGAAGCCAGACGCACGTCATCGCGACCTTTTAAAGGACCTAGCCAGAGATATGTTGATTCCTTGGCGTGCAGGATTGGAAATTTTCCGAGAAAGAAACAAAGAAAAATTGTCAAGGATGGCTTGCGGCGCCATCACTTGGAATTTTCGTTTTAGACTTCTGTGAGTATGTGTGGTCATGGACTCATGGTTAAGAAAGAGATATTTCCACATGGTGTCAAACCATCCTTGATTTGCTGCTCTACCTCCATGGTGAATAGCCTGTCACTTGGAAGTATCGCTTTAGACTTTTGTCAGTATGTGTGGTCATGAAGAGCCATACATGGTTAAGAGAGAGATATTTCCACATGGCGTCACCGCAAACCATCCTTGACTTGCTGCTCTACCTCCATGGTGAATAGCCTGTCATCTCAAGAAAATGAAAGCACCAAGCGTTTTGGTCTGGATAAATGGCGGAGAAAAGACATTGGTGAATGTGAAATTTTCTCTTTTGTTGTTCCTTAGGAGATACAGTATGTGTTAATGAGGCCATTTCCACTACACCAAATAAACACGATTATTTGGATTGCGGTTTGAATCGAGATTAAAAACTCCACTTTTTTTGCTTGTGTGGACACAATAAACGCAATTATTAGCGGGATTTGAATCGCAATTCGGACTCCACTAAAAGTGAGACTTTTTCAAATAATCGTGTTTATTTACGACACGATGTATTGGGAAGGAACGCTCCATCGAATCGCACTGAGGTTTTTTTTTTTTATCCCACAGTGGGAACAGCCCTAATGTTGATTCACATGGGTGAGAATGTCCTCCCCAAACTACAGTATATTTGTGTTTCTTACCAGTCTGAGATTTTATTTATTTGTGATTGACTGTGGCACACGTTGTTTTGCAAATTCATAATGGAAGGAAGCCTTTTTTCAAGCATCAAGCACATTCGATGGAATGATATGACTCGCACAGTGTGTATGAGTGAATGCAATCTGTGTACGTGCCCTTAGAGACCCTGTCCTGTATGCGGGGGGCTAGGAAGGTTTTATCATTAGTTCGAAGAATCCAAGAATGTCAGAGCAGGCTAGCCCGGGTTGGGTAGGATAGAGTTCAACAAGCTCCAAATGTACCTGGAAGTTGACAGACGAAATTCAAAACACATTGCCGCCTGTTATTCATTCTCAACAAGATTGCAAACATGTCTGCTTGCTGTTGTTTAACTCTTTCCCTACGATGGGCCGCTGTTGCAATGTGCAAGCCGCTAGCAGCAGCTCGTGGTAAACTTTTGGCAAATAAATTCCATTTGAAATCACAGTAAATTCTGTAGTGAAAGAGTTAACACCACAATACACCACAGCACACAAAAAATGCACCACATCGCACTGCACCAAAGTGCACCACAATACTCTAGAATACATCACACTATTCCAAAATGCACCTCAATGCACCATGCGGCACCATTACAGTACATTTATCAAACCATACCACACCATATCATATGCACCTCAATACACCACATGGCACCATTACATTACCATTACATTACCATGGCACCATTACATTACCATTACCATTACATTACCATGGCACCATTACAGGACATGTATTAAACCACACCACTTCACACCACACCATACCAAAATGCACCTCAATACACCACACAGCACCATTACAGTGCATGTACATGTATCAAACCACACCACACCACACTTTGTGGAAGGTTTGCGCTGACACCATGTAGGACTTCTCTTTCAAGAAGGAGTGTTGCTCTAAAGAGAGCAGGTACGTTTCGGGTAGTGTGTACTCTGCCCGTCGTCTGCTGTCTCCGTCCGCTGTTCTCCGTTGAGTTACCGGCTCTTTTCAGAGCCACACTCCTTCTTGAAAGAGAAGTGCTACATGGTGTCACCTCAAACCTTCGACTTAGTATTTCCACCATGCAAACCTTCAAGTCTTATCACACTGCACTTAACCATACCACACCACACCACATTACAAGCACACCACACCACACCCCTCCGCAATACACCACAATACACCATAATATACCACACCACACCACACCACACCACAATACACCATAATATACCACACCACACCACACCACACCACAATATACCGCACCACACCCTGCATGTAGCCCCAAATCCCCACCTGGACTGATATGTTATCAGGCTGCAAAATCATTGAACACAAAAATTACCAAAAAATCATCCCTGCATTATAACACAAAACTGTGCCAGACTGCTATCAGATGCAACAACTCGTATGATACTGATGCAGAAGAAAAAAACACACCACACCGAGAACCCTTAGTACGGTCATGTTCATCTCATCATTGCAAAAAAATGCTTGCCTGGGAATGAGTCCCTGTAGGAGCCTCATTCCCCCATTTGTTGACCCCAGATGACCCCTGTACGGCAATCCCTGCATGTAGATCAATTGCGGGGCAGCTCTGGTTATGATTTGTTGGATACGTGTTTACATCTCACAAACTGCCTGGGTCGACCAAATCCCAGCACTGCTAGAAACAATCCCCCGTCCCCACCCTATCCCTAATAGAGGTCACACCGCTGACGTTTCTGGTAATTTCCACAAGAAATGAGGTTTAGAGTTGGGATGGGTGGGTCAATATTTCACCTTTGCCCCTATACCAACCCCTCTCCCCCCCTAAAAAAAAAAAAAAAAACAATAAGAAGGGCCCCCCCCTCCCTGTTTTCACCCACCAAATTTTAACAGGCTTCACTTCGTTTCTTTTCCCGCTTTGGGACAGCCATGCCACATCAGCTGGAAAGTCGCAGGTCTCGAATCCAGACCTTCCTTTACAGACTTCAAGTGAAAAAAAACTACCACTACAGAATTTCCTCCCCATGCCTTTTCATTTTCAAATTTCCCTCCCCAAACATTCGCGATCTATTACCTGAAGAACTACCCACCCCCAAAAAACAAGTTACAGACTTCCCGCCAAATTTGTGATACATGGACATGGACATAGGACAGACTGGCATACCTGTGCAGCAAGCAGTTGTACAACTAACAGTTATACTACATGTAGTTTGATATTGGACGAGTATTTTGTATCCAATAACCAATATGTCCAGCTTGCCTTGCCTCCAGTGCAGTTTGGGGTCCGTTTAATGCATGGCCTAACTGTGTTGAAAGAACCCTGGCAAAGACTGCCGGTAGTTGACTAATAGGGAAGGCCACCATCTATGGGCTGGATAACTCAGATGGAAGAGCACTGGTGCGTTAATCCAGAGGACTCGGGTTCAAGTCCCGGTCCAGTCAAAGTTTTCTTTGCCGGTTTATCAATGTGTTTAAGAAGAGAGTTAATGAAGCATGTATTCAATGCACCCGATGAACCAAAAATGGTACTTGTATACACTGTACATGTACATGTACACATGTGCGTGTACATGGACATATTAAATGTACATGTACATGTACAATGCAGCATACATACTGTACCATGTACAGTGTACCTGTAACACGAGGGAGGGTGAGATTTTCCCAATGAAGTAATCCCTGATCAACTGCTCAGTCTAATTTGTCAGCCTGCATGATTCAACCCATCACATCAGTTGTCAGGTCTCAGTCTGACTGGGTGGCAGGTTCATCTCCTACTGCCAAGTTCCTGCTGGTAATTTCAGATTCAGATACAAACAAGTCTCTGATAGATGATGGGCAGAGCGATTCTAACAAAGTGGGGATGAAAGCTGTGTTACACCGCCACGAGGATCGGACATTGCAGAATTGATTTCCTTTCAAAGGGATAACAAAACAACATTGGTCGAGGTCAAAGAATAGCATCCATACGTTGTCTGATCCAACATATGCATGAAATAGCACACCTGTGAAAATTTCAGCTCAATCCCCCAACCGAGTCTCGAGAAAATAGTGAAAAACCGCTTCATTTCTTTCGCGAAAATGCAGCATTCAACAAATTGTTCTGAAAAATTGTTTAGATCTAGGGGGTGAGACGTAAACTATTTTCTTAAAAAATACAGCATTTTAGATAGAAATATTTCAGTGCGAGGTTTCTACTATGACCATCTTCAAACTGTTTAAGTTTCATGTAAATCTGTGAACATTTCTGTTTTTTGATCTTTCCAATGTTGTGTAAGGGCTTTAAGACTTGTTTTACATATTCCTTTGTGTTCAAAGTTTTCCTTTTTTGTTCCCATCTGCCAAAACCGGTTCTAGGAAGCCACCTCCCCTCTCCTCCCAACACCCTCCCTCCTAATGCGGTGCCTAATGAGAGTCAGGTGGGCCTATGATTTGCCCTCTCCCTATCTCTCTCTCTCTCTCCCCCTCTCTCTCATTCAAATCCCGCTAATAATCATGTTTATTGTGTCCACACATGCAAGAAAAGTGGAGTTTGAATCGCGGTCCAAATAATCTTGTTTATTTGGTGTAGTGGAAACGGCCGTACTGGGTGTTTAGCATTCCATGCCTGATGTGGGAGTAGGAGGAGGGGGGAGGTGAGGCGAGTAATGGGGTCATAGGGCCTCCACGAAACCCTCACCTCCGTCTGTGCCTTGTCATTGATTGAGTGAGCCAAAAAAGAGGCTCTCAGTTTCACGCCTTTTGGTCCGGGCATTGGGCGTCAAATATGGAGCCCGAGCCTTAGCCGCTGCCCAGTACCGCTGCCGTTACGGCTGAGGCTTGGTATGGGAACCTGACGTGTATTACATAACCAGTAGAAGGGCCAAACAGACTCCACTTGGCTTTTGTGGCTACTGCCAATGTTCTCTTTGCTTTCCATCTCCCTCGTCGTCATCCTCATCATCATGCTCCTCCTCTTCCACATAACTATAATACTCATCCTCGTGGTCCATCACATCAATGCTTATCATCCCGACCCCTCATTTCCCTATCCTCCCCAGTCACCATCCTCCCCATCCCCCACAGTGGTGCTCCTCGTAGCAGCAGTGCTACATTTCGCCCTACTTTTGTAGCAGCAGTTCTTCCATAGCAGCATACTCCTTGCACTGTCCCCGGCCATCCACAGCAAAATTTGGGTCAATCAAGTTGAAATTATTTCTGTAATGTGATATCAATTGACTCCAGGTCTGTTTACATCATCATAGATGACAGCAATGGACCGCTGGACCCAACTCTCCCCCCTCCCTTTCCCCCCCCCCCCCCCAAAAAAAGAGAAGAAATCGGCCAAGTCGTCATCTATGAAAAATAATTCATTCTGTCAGACCTGATATCATTTTACCCTTTCTTCCCTCTGTTATGAATTTAGGGCGACCATTGAAACATTTATCGGGGAAATGAGACTCGGGTTTCTGCGCCCGCGAGTTTCCGTTGAGTCACCTGGCTTGACTCAAAGACTGCTCTCTTTGTCTTCCAAAGTAATCGTGTCAGATCTGAACGAGAATGGCGGGAGTTTTATCAATGGGCCACAAATTGTTTCAGACGTGCCCACACTATCTTTTTGTCTTGGGACAATTTTATCCTACCATAATCTGGGCCTGACAATTCGAACCTGGCATCAGCCATGAAACCCACGTGTTGGCTTTTTGACTTTTTAAGATTTGTATATTCCGAGTCATCACAGTCAGCAAGCAGTTGACACCATTTTTGTATTGATCTCTTCTTTTTTTTCTATTTTGTAGGCGGTTACACTGGCGACATCTACTCCAACTCAAATCTGCAGAATAAGAATGACCTGTTCGAGTACAAACTGTCCAGTGGCCAGTGGGTGGAGTGGAGATTTGAAGGAAGGTACGTACATGTACATGCAGGTCAGCATGAGATTGGAAGACCAATTATGCTTGGTTGTGGTTGGTTGGTCGTCCAGTTTGCCGGGCAGATGGGTTGTCGGTTGGTTGGTCATTCATTTGGTCGGTCGGTCAGTCGAGCAATCAGGTGGTCAGTCGGTCATTCCATTGGTCAGTCATTTGGTGGGTCGGTCAATCAAGCAATCAGATGGTCTTACAGTTGGTCGTGCATTTGGGTGGTTGGTCAGTCGAGCAATCAGGTGGTCAGTTGGTCAGTCGGTCATTCCATTGGTTAGTCTTTCAGTCGGTCTGGCATTTGGTGGGTCGGTCAATCAAGCAATCAGATGGTCTTTCAGTTGGTCGTGCATTTGGGTGGTTGGTCAGTCAAGCAATCAGGTGGTCAGTTGGTTAGTCGGTCATTCCATTGGTTAGTCTTTCAGTCGGTCTGGCATTTGGGTGGTCGGTCAGTCAAGCAATCAGGTGGTCAGTTGGTCAGTCGGTCATTCCATTGGTTAGTCTTTCAGTCGGTCTGGCATTTGGGTGGTCGGTCAGTCAAGCAATCAGGTGGTCAGTTGGTCAGTCGGTCATTCCATTGGTTAGTCTTTCAGTCGGTCTGGCATTTGGGTGGTTGATTGTCCAGCATGTTGCTCATTTAGTTGTTGGTCAGGCAGTTGGTCAGTTAATCAATCGGTTATCGTTCGGTGATGCAATCGGGTGGTCACATTGTCAGTTGGTCATTTGCTTGGCCAGTCCTTCAGATGGCCACGTAGTCATTGTCCATGTCATTGTCCTCGCTGTCCATGTTCACATCATTGTCACCTCCTTTGGACAATCTCATAATTTTTTGGTTCACCGAAAAACATTCAAATGCGCATCGAAAACTGCAGCAGTTTGAATGAGCTTATCGATCAGTACATTTTACAAGCCACTTCATAAGTCCACCCAAACCAGCAGGATGCACATAGCGCTCGAGTGATTTAGGGTCAGTAGGAAATGAGCACAGACGGAATGCCTTGAGATCCCGTTCTCCGAAATGGTTTTGGCAGGGTGGGTAATTGGGACCATGCTCCCGGGCAAGGCATTTCCCTCCCCCTCCCCCCCCCCACCGGACAAGGAAAGCGTAGGAGTCCCTTGGAATCGGTGACAGAGGCCACTAATAAGCTACTTCATGCACAGGTACCGGTACATGTACATGCAAGTGTAATTCAATAGCAAAAGGTACCAGCTGTCTGTAACTTTGGGAGCTCAGTGGGTCTGCTCCAAGCCGGTTGTCAAAGTCTAGATGAAACTCCTCTTGCACGGTCCAGTCAATGAGGGTTTGCCCCGTGCAGACACAGTGCTTTCTTTGTAGGTCTGTCTGCAGCTTGGATGGGATTTGAACCCACAACTCTCATCAGTTTGCCTGCTGGAGATTTTTAAAAGAGTCAACTTGGATGGGATTCGAACCCACAACAGTCAACTCTTGTGCAGTGCCTGCTTTGGGAAAGAAAGGCAGCTCAAATCGGATTGGAACACCACAACCCACAACTAAATAAGTTTATTTGGGATAAAAAAAAAAAAAATCTGATGGGATGTGAACCAACAACCCACAAATGTTGTATGGTTGACTGCCTCAGATAGAAAAAAGGCAGATCAGATGGGATTCGAACCTGCGACTCCAACTGCTTGCGCAGACACCTTCGTAAAACTCTTGGAGGTACATGGAGGTTCAAATCCTACCCGTGATTCGCCCGGTATTTGTGTTCAAGGCGCTGAGCATACGTGTGCAGTGCTCACCACACACAGTGAAGGGCGTATCCCCAGCGAGATACACACTCATTCTCACTCAATGCCAATCGAGAGTTATCGACGGATCGGACGAGTTTCTGAAACCTCGTGCCAACTGCATGAAGTATTGCCGCAGATCATCCAACAGACAGGCGGAGCTATTTTGAGCAAATCGCTAAAGATTTCAAACTTGAGAGATGAACAAATTAAAACAAACACATAATTAGGGCGAGAAGAGAAAGTTTAATATATATCTTTTATTTTTTTCCTTTTTTTAAATTATTTTTTTTCCCCATTTTTTTTTTTTTTTTGGGGGGTGGGGGGATCTGCTGCAACCTGATAAGAGACAGAGATACCCCTCAACTGTTTGGAGAGTGGCATGAACGAATCACTTGTGACACTTTTCCAAACACATGACGGTACATTGCATGCGTCACTGCACTGTACGAACGGAAACACAAGCAGAGCCGTGTCTCAAGTATTTGTTGAGGAAATGCAGTTTGCACGGTGTATTTTAGAATGCTAGGGACTTGATTTATTGCGCTGCACCGACTGCAGGGAGCATGAATGAATTATCTTGAAAACCTTTCTGGAAATGTTGCAGCTATGACTGAGACTGACTGAGACACAGAGAAAGAGAGAGTGAGACAAAGAGAGACAGAGAGAGACAGAGACACAGAGAAAGAGATAGAGAGTGAGACAAAGAGAGACAGAGAAAGAGATAGAGAGTTAGGCAAAGAGAGACAGAGACACAGATAAAGAGATAGAGTGAGGCAAAGAGAGACAGAGAGAGACAGAGACACAGAGAAAGAGATAGAGAGTGAGACAAAGAGAGACAGAGAGAGACAGAGAAAGAGATAGAGAGTGAGGCAAAGAGAGACAGAGAGAGACAGAGAAAGAGATAGAGAGTGAGACAAAGAGAGACAGAGAGACAGATATAGAGATAGAGTGAGGCAAAGAGAGACAGAGAGAGACAGAGACACAGATAAAGAGATAGAGAGTGAGACAAAGAGAGACAGAGAGACAGAGACACAGAGAAAGAGATAGAGAGTGAGACAAAGAGAGACAGAGAGAGACAGAGAAAGAGATAGAGAGTGAGGCAAAGAGAGACAGAGAGAGACAGAGAAAGAGATAGAGAGTGAGACAAAGAGAGACAGAGAGAGACAGAGAAAGAGATAGAGAGTGAGACAAAGAGAGACAGAGAGACAGATAAAGAGATAGAGTGAGGCAAAGAGAGACAGAGAGAGACAGAGACACAGAGAAGGAGACACATATAGAGAGTGAGACAAAGAGAGACAGAGGGAGACAGAGAGAACGAGACAGAGAGACTGAGACACAGAAGGAGATACATAGAGAGTGAGACAAAGAGAGACAGAGAGAGACAAAGAGAGAGAGAACGAGACAGAGAGACTGAGACACAGAAGGAGATACATGTAGAGAGTGAGACATAGAGAGACAGAGAGACGGAGAGACTGAGAGACTGAGACACAGAGAAGGAGATAGAGTGAGACAAAGAGAGACAGAGGGAGACAGAAAGAGGCAGAGAGAGAGCACGAGACAGAGAGAGACTGAGACACAGAAAAAGAGATAGAGAGTGAGACGAAGAGAGACAGGGGGAGACAGAGAGAGAGAAGGGGAGAGAGAGAGAGAGAAGGGGAAAGAAATGAGACTGGCTATAATGAGACACATCCAGGGTTTAGGAGAGGTGAGGAGATTTATAAGCCAACCGTCCTGTGAAAAGATGCTGAAATCGGAACAAGATGTTAGCTGCACCTTTCGAAGTGGGCTTGATCAAACTATCAGTCTCTTTAGCATTTTGCAGAAAAGGCTCCACTTTTAAGGCTTTTGGGGGAGGGAGAGAGGATTGAAAGCACCCTCTAGCTACCAAGCAACACAAAGTTTGTGTTCCTAATTTTCTGTCTACCTCTGTTTTTTGTAATTGATCTGTTTTTGTAATTTGTTTAGTTTTGTGATTTAAATAAGACTGAAGGTTTTGCATGGTGGGTGAAACGACATAGGAGGGTTTTTGTTGACACCATGTATAAGGTCTCTTAAAGAAGAGGTATGGTTCTGAAAAGAACCTGAGTGATAACTCGACGTTCCAGCCAGTATGCTCTAGCCGTCATGTAAGTCATATGTACATGGTGTCACTGCAAACCCTCCTATATTGCATTTTGTATCTGTTCTATCCGACCTCCTGTCTGTCTGCATGGTTGGTTGTCTGGGTTTTCGTCATATAGTTTCTACATACACTAGTTTTGTTTTCAAGCAAATAAGGAAAAGAACATTGACCATTGATCTTCTGTTTTCAACATTTTGAAAAGTAGCATCAGAAACCTAAAAGGGCTTGATAGCTCAGGTGGCTTGTGCCCTGGTATTCTGATCTAGAAGTCTCGGGTTCAAGTCCTGGTCCAGTCAAATTGTCTTTGTTTTTTTCCCAATAACGGATTTGAGTTGTTGTGCATTTTTCTTTGTTTTTGAGGGGAAGGAGGGGTTAGATGATTTCTTTGAATTGGTCAGACAGCCTTCCTGGTCCTAATTGAGTCTCGGTAACATTTCCTGTGAGCTTGCACTTTTTTTTGGGGGGGGGGGGCATGGGGACAAAATAAAAAAATTGAAGAGGGAAGAAGAAGAAGGGATTGAAGATGAGTTCCTTCCTTTCTCGTAGAGGTCAACGCCGGAGTATGATTGATGGGCCTTTAAAGCCCCTACACAACATCGGACGAGGTCAAAGAATAGCATCCATACGTTGTCTGATCCATCATATCCATGAAATAGCACACCTGTGAAAATTTCAGCTCAATCCGCCAACCGAGTCTCGAGAAAATAGTGAAAAACCGCTTCATTTGTTTCGCGAAAATGCAGCATTCGACACCGTACTGTTCCGAAAAAATAGTTTAGATCTCGGTGAGACGTAAACTATTCCTTTTACTCATTTCTCCCAAAATACAACATTTTACTAGGCAGAAATATTTCAGTGAGAGGTTTCTACTATAACCACCTTCAAACTGTATAAGTTTCATGTAAATCTGTGAACATTTCTGTTTTTCGATCTGACCAATGTTGTGTAGGGGCTTTAATTGAGAAACTGACAACTACACACCTTCACCAGTGCAGGGTTTACCGGGCAACAAATTCGGCCACTAACCAGTTCTTCCTTGCTATGTTTGATTTATGGAGTATTGTATAGTAGTGTGGCTCTGAGGGGAACAGGTAGTTAATTCTCAAGGCCAGTGTGCGCCCGGACAATGAATAAAGATATTAAACTTCATGCTGTAATTCAATTAGGTTCTTCTCCCTACTCGACGTTTGATAAGCACTGTATGTTCAGTGCTTTGCTCAATAGCCTTCTGGGAAAAAAACACTCTTAACAAAATGAACACATTACTCAATCCTCCACAATCCTCCGGGGGGGGGGGGGGTAATGGAGGATTGTGGAGGATTGAGGAAGATTGTAAAATTTACACTGGAGGATTGTGGAGGATTGAGGAAGGTTGTAAAGTTTATACTGGAGGATTGTGGAGGATTGAGGAAGGTTGTAAAGTTTATACTGGAGGATTGTGGAGGATTGAGGAAGGTTGTAAAAATTATACTGGAGGATTGTGGAGGATTGAGGAAGGTTGTAAAGTTTATACTGGAGGATTGTGGAGGATTGAGGAAGGTTGTAAAATTTGTACTGGAGGATTGTGGAGGATTGAGGAAGGTTGTAAAATGTGTACTGGATGATTGTGGAGGATTGAGGAAGGTTATAAAATTTTCACTGGAGGATTGTTGGGGATTGAGGAAGGTTGTTAGATTAACACTGGAGGATTTTTGAGGATATGAAAAGCTGTAGAACTTTGACAAAGGCACGTACCATGCAGCTACCTACATGTACTTATAGCTCCCCCCATGTACTCTCCTGGCAGTATGCACTTTGCTTTCACATGGTCAACTGTAATATAAACAAAGGATCCAATTACATGTACTTAGCTGTGGAGGATTGAGGCAGTGGGGTACATGTACGTGCACAAACTCAAATTGGAGGATTGTGGAGGACTGAGGAGGGTTCCAGGCATGCAGCACTAGGGGGTTAGGCTTTAATAAAGTACTGTATTGCAATGTATCCAAATCTGTATGTTTAACCCGTTAAACCAGCAGTTTGTTTGTGTTCTTTCTCATCCCATTCTTTCTTGTTGGTGTCTCCCTCAGACTTCCCCCGGCCAGGTCGGCCCACGGTGCCGCTGTGTACGATGGGAAACTCTGGATTTTCGCTGGATACGATGGCAATGCCAGGTAAGCGGACACAAGAAAGCACCTCCTCCACAGTGGAGCAGGCAAGGTCACATGGATGGGATGTGGTCTTTTGTACGACCTCCTCAGCAAGCACCTTTTCCTTAATAGCAAGAATTGGATATGACCCTTGTTACGACCTTACTAAGAATGAGATGTGACCCTTAGTATGACCTCATCAATAATGGCGCATGACTCTTGATGTGACCTCCTCTATAGCAAGATTTGGATATGACCCTTGGTGCGACCTTCTCCTTAGCAAGAATGGCATATGACCCTTTGTACAGCCTTAGCAAGAATGGGATGTGACCCTTAATATGACCTTCTCCTTGGCCAGAATGGCATATGACCCTTTGTACAACCTTCTCCTTATTACGACCTTCTCCTTAGCAAGAATGGGATATGACTCTTGCTAGCAAGAATGGCATTTGACCCTCGGCATGACCTTCTCCCCAACATGGATGGCCTGTGACCTTCAGATTAACCTCGCTAGCAAGATTGGAGATGTGTCCCTTGGCATGGCCTTCTTCCCTAGCAGGGATGGCACTATTATATGACCCTTGACATGACTTTATCCTCTGTCTTGAATGTGCAGTTGAGTGTTAAAAAGCCTATCTTGTGTTCACCTGTGCATTCCCAGCATGTACAAATGCAAAGCACCAGGGTGTATGTACATGTACGTTACATGCAAACCCATTTAAGAAGAGCACGATAGTGTCTGCACTGCAGTCTGTTATTCTGTAATCCATACAGCGCATTTTGCCTCTCATAATGGATTAAACCCTCCCATAATCTTTGGTCCACCTGTCCACCCCCCTGCATGTACCAGGGTGTGCATGTATCACCTCAAAAAAAAAGTAAGAACTCTGGAACACTGAGGATTAAGGCCGGCAGAGGAAAGGAATGTCTTAAGGAGGTTTTCCTGAGAGCAGCAAGGGAGGAAGCCTGCCTAATGAGCCTGGGGGTAGGGTCCAGTACATACCTTGTCAGTCATCCGCGATGCAGCACCTTTTCATCAGGGACCAAGCAAAGAGGGGGTGGGGAGATGAAAGCTCAAGGTGTGACCTGGTAGCCATTATCCCCTCCATATCCACCACACCTATGTGTGTGCATGTGTGGACATCAACTCCCTCACTCACTCTCTCACCTAGCCCAAAACCTTCCCCCTTTCCCTCCCTTCCCCCCCCCCCCCCTAAAAAAAATAAATAAAATAAAAATTCAAAGAAAACTTTGACTGGACCTTTACTTGAAGACAAGAACTCTGGTTTTGCGCACCTGCGCTCTTACCATCTAAGCCACCCAGCCCTTAAATGGCGGCTTTCCCCAATAGTCAACTAGTCTTTGCCGGGGTGGGGTGCCAGTCAGCAGCATTTAGCCAATAACTGCCATACATCTCCTGGGATCACGCCCCCATTTTTCATTAAAGATGCAAACGAGCAATTGTTAAGGGATCGCACAAAGTGGATGCAGCTTTTTCACTTGAAGTCTTATGGTTGTCTTATGCATTGCATTGAATTTCGGCGACCCAAAGTTGCTAGATATCTCAACATTTCGGGAACTTGGTTGGTTCCCGATATTGCCTTAGCCTACTCCAAACCTCCCCCCCCCACCCCTATCCCTTCCCCCTTTCAGTCCAGTCAGGACCGAGTGAGCCGGTTCACGAAAGAGGGCCAAATTCACCTCTAGGAAAAAGATCTGATCAAAAACAGCTTCAGTCAAAGCCCTCTTTCCCCCCTCACACACAGCAGCAAATCCCATGATTTAGGACGTCCTGTGTATGGAAAATACGTAAGGACAGTTGCCATAGTAATGGCCTGGCATTCCCACCCCCTCCCCAAGAGCCCCACGTCCATGGTTGCTTATATTTTATTTTGCTCACAATTTTTTAACCAATATTTAAGAAGTTCCAAGAATTTTAGAGTCCTTGGCGTTTTGCAAGAGGGCTTTAAAGCCGTGTTTCCACTGGACTAACATTTAATCGAGACGATGGTTAAATTTCCAATGGTCAAATTTGACCGTCGTTCCCACTTGGACTTTTTGAGTCGGTCAATTTAACCGAGATGATGGTTAAAAGTAACCGAGCTGGCGAAAAAATATGTGTGCACAGTGCATGTACGCCGAGTCTCATTTTACCGAGTGGTGTGTTTCCACTGGACTAATCGGCTCGGTTAAACTTACCTGGTCACTTTTACTGGGCAGAGAGACGTTGGCCGGTAAAAGTAACCATTCGGCTCGGTTAAAGTAACCGTAAGGAAATTTAACTGGGCCGTTTCCACTGGACTTAAAATGGGTAAAGTAACCATCGTCTTGGTAACTTTGACCAAAATAAAGTCCAGTGGAAACGCCAGTCCAGTCCAATAGTTGAGATAACAAAAGGAATAGATTGAAATAAATGTTTGATTTTTTCCTTCGATTTCATCCCATTCTCTGCAGACTGAATGACATGTGGTGCGTCTCACTCGTTGGGGATTCCAAAAGCTGGGAGGAGGTACGTGATCATTTGCACGACGGTCTGTTCTCTCCGAGTTGAGCTCGACCTCAACCTTATTAGGGTGCACTGACATGCCCCCCTCCTCCAATCCACCCACAGCTGGCCTGTCAGGAGTCGGGATAGTCTGTCTGTCAAGAGTGGTTCAAAAGTCCGTTTGGTTTTGGCCACATGAGCAACTTTGCACAGTTCATTGAATAGCCACAAATCTCCTCACCCTCCCCTTCATCCTCCCTTGAACCCTGTCTAAACTGTCTCCATATGCTCCCCACACCCTCCCCTTCACCCCTCCCCTCTCCCTCCCCTTACCCTCTCCACACCATCTCCACACCATCTCCACAGTCCACATGTTCCCAACACCCTCCCCTCTCCCACCCCTGCCCTCTCCCTCCCCTCTCCCTCGCCTTACATTCCGCTCACCCTCCCCACACCCTCTGCACACCCTCTGCAAACCATTTTCACATGCTCTCCATACCCTCTCCTTCACCCTCCCCTCTCCCTCCCCTCTCCCTCCCCTCTCCCTCCTCACACCCTTCCCAAACCATCTACACATGCTCTCCACACCTTGTTATTCACCCTTGTCTCTCCCATCGCTCTCCCTCTCTTTACCCCTCCAAACCTTCTCCAAAAGCTCCCCAAACCCTCCGTAACATTCCCCATAACCCTCCCATTCACCTCTCCTGCTCCCTCCACTCTTCCCCCCTCCCCTCTCCCTCCCCTTACCCTCCCCTTACCCTTCCCTAACCCACCCCTATCCCACCCCTATCCTCAACCCTTCCAGAGGGGGAAAAGAGGCACCTGTGTGGGGTTAGAGAAGGCTGGAGGCTATGTCCTCGATTCACCTCCGTGTCCCTACTAGAGAACGAGAAAGTGAGAGAGGCCAGGAAGGGATGTGTAGACTCCCCCTTGGGAACTTGGGAAGATGGCTTTGGCAACGCTAATTGGCCCCAATATCCAGAAGCCGCCATATTTTCACGGAATCCATCACAGTGAGCGATACATCATCGTCAACTCAAGCAGAAAAAGCATAGATGGAGAAAGAAGAAAGAATTCTATGGGTTTCAGAAAACACTTGTGGCCAAGGATCTTGACCATTTTTCCTGTAAACTGGTGCCAATTTTATACAGCTGCTTCCTTGTAAAAAAAATCCGCAGCTCGGGAAAAAAAAAGTTGTCTGGTTAAAGTGGATGGCCAACCATATTTGTTGGAACTGGTGTTTGGCTGTTTTGTAAGGGGTTGCTAATTCTTGGTTAGTTTGTGGTGAAGCCATGTGCTTTTGATCTCTCCTTCTCTTTTGAGTATGTGTGGTTCTGAGAAGAATAGTGGTTCACAAACATTCTTGTGAGAGAGTCTGGCAAGTTGCCCATCTCCGCCTATGGGTAAATTATGCCACGGTCTCGTTTCCAGGACTTTGGGTTCGATTTTCCAGCAATTATTCAATGAGGGTTTGCCCTGCTCGACGTGATAAACACCGAGTGCTCAGTGCTTTGCACGATGCCTGATGAAAACGTTTCAGGCAGTTTCGGACGGGATTCGAGCCCACGACTCCCGCTTTCTAGTGCAGACCACTTGACCGCAGAGCACAGTGTGAATGCTCCAGTAGAGGTGGCTTGTATTCAGTCTGCCTTCCTGGTAGCAGTGGCTGTGTGCTAGCCAGGGAGTTGAGATGGTTGTGATGGTCCATTGGCCCAGGGACTTGAGAGACTGACGCTGATACCGCCTTGGGCGTCCCACTGGATTGATGTATGTGCACGTCAGAAACACCCAATTATCGTGAGCACATTTGCCAAACGGTAGCTATCGGATGTGGTGAAAATATGGATTCTACCTTTAATAAATGCTCAATTAGGTGACTCAGAAGATGGTGGGAAACCGGAAGGTATCATGTAGACCAGGTAGACGAGGGAGAAAGAAACCCTACCTGCTCCCAATACGGTATCCTCATTGGATTGAACTCCGGTCCCTTGTTCAAAGTTGAGCGTTTCCTGAGCCGTGGGGAAAATGAACTTTGTTTGACCTCTGCTGAGGCTCCTTGGTTTTGTCCTCAGAGGACTCCCTACTGCAGAGCTCACTGCTTTCTATCCTGGGCCCTTTCCCACAAACTTTGGCATCAGGCTTGTGCTCTGGCTTTGGCTCTGGATCTGGCTGT
This sequence comes from Luidia sarsii, assembly GCA_949987565.1. Taxonomy (NCBI): domain Eukaryota; kingdom Metazoa; phylum Echinodermata; class Asteroidea; order Paxillosida; family Luidiidae; genus Luidia; species Luidia sarsii. The sequence continues at coordinate 20,650,875 of OX465105.1, read as the reverse complement.
ACATGTAGCTCTGGATCTGGATCAGAGTCTAACTCTGTCTCTGGTTCTTGCTCTGGCTTTTCCTCTGGTTCTGACTCTCCATCAGCATAGCTGTCAACCATTCCTATTTTGGAGGAATTATTCCTCTTTTGGGGTATGAATTTATCACTTTCTACAAGCGCTTGACAACAGATTCCGATTTTTGGCTTGGGAATTCACATGTGTTGCTATGTCATTTGCTCTGTTATTCCTAATTTCCTTTAAGATAGGTTGGGAGCTATGCATCAGGATCTGTCTTCTTGTTCTGACTCTGAAATCGGCTCTGGCTCTTGCTCTGACTATGGCTCTGGTCTGGCTATGGATCTTGCTCTGGCTCAGGCTCTGGCTCTGGCTCAGGCTTCCGAATTGTGACACTGGCGTCTGACTTCCGTCACATGAATGTTCTAGATATCGCTCTCCTTCCAAGACCAACTCTAGCCTGTCCTGTTCCAACTTGTCCTAGATGCACCGGAGCTCATTTCCACGGGAAGTGAGACGATGTTTCTCGTGCGATGGCTCTGCTGACATATCGGATTAAGGCGGTTTGCGAAGGGAAGCAGACCCACTGGAGGTCTCAAGTAAGACGCGGTGCCAGAATACACAATTTGCCTTTTGATGAACTGTGGCACAGTGTCATGATACATTGCCAGTGAGGAGACCCACAGATGGGGCTCTGCGGCACTGCAAGGTCGTGCAGAGGGCAGGATGTTTAGTGCACATTGTCCTGAAGAAAGCCGATCAGTCTAGATCCTGGAAGAAGCCAGTCACCTTGAGTGTCTCACCCTGTGACCAGTCGACTACCCTACCCCCAACTCAAACTCCTCCTACCTCCTGCCCAGGTGAGGAAGACAACTCATCACCTTCCTCGTTATGTTGGGGTATTTTTTTAGAGCGGCCGGACAACGAATTTGTCCAACAATGCCAGAGGGCGTACTAAGGGGGCAGCGGCCCGTCAACAGGGCGTCGCGTGTAATGAATCGTTGAACGCCAACGACCCGGCCGAGTGTTGACAGTGTGGATTAGGGATTGTCCGTAAGCCATTAGGTCCAGATCCTATAGCATTTTGCTTGATCCCTTGGTTTTTATTCAGTGAGGGGGATAGCCACGGGTCTGTCTCTGTCTCTATCTCTGCTTCTATCTGTCTGTTCCTGTGTCTCTATCTCTGTTTCTGTCGGGTTTTTTTTTCTGTTTCTATATCTCTCTGACTCTTTGTCTCAATGTTTCTATATCTCTATCCCTATTTCCCTGTCCCTCTGTCTCTGTTTTTGGTCATTATCTCTCTGTCCCTCTGCCTCTGTCTCTCTCTGTTTCTCTGGCTCTGTCTGTCTCTATTTCTATGTCTGTCTGTCTCTCTCTCTCTGTCTCTGCCTCTACCTCTCTCTCTATCTTTCTCTGTCTCTCTGTCTCTCTGCCTCTGCCTCTCTATATGTCTCTCTCTATCTTTCTCTGTCTCTCTGTCTCTTCCCATATTTCTCTGTCTCTGTTTCTCTCACTCTCACTTATAATTTCTTTATAATTTCTTTATAATCTATTTCACCCCCACTCTCTCTCACTCCCCCTTTCCCTCCCCCCCCCCCACCTCTCTCTCTCTCTCTCTCTCTAGGGTCTGGAAATTGAAACTTTATTTTCGAAAATTTTCAGGTGGCAGTTTTTCCTTGCCGTTTTCCAGCCCCCTTTCCAACATGCACAGTGGTTGGCCATGCCCCAGGGCATTGTAATATGGTAGAGATTTATCCCAGCTGCTGGGGGGAAGTCTGGGTATGAGGCTGTGTGAGATGGTCAAGACAAGTAGGGCCTGACGTTATGGCAAGATAGCAGGCGCCAATTTCATAGAGCTGCTTAACAGCCAAAATGTGCGTAAGCGCAAAAAGTCATGAGCCACAGGATCCCACTTGCCTACCCAAACTTCACTGATGTTTCATGCTAAGCAAAGAAGAGTGGAATACAAGTCAAAAGCAATGGACATCACATCACAGTGCAGTTTGTAATCCTGCATTACAACCAGCCGGTCCACAATTGTGTGCAGATTGAGGCCATTTGCGTTAACTGTCAGATTTGTGACTTTGACGTGGGCTTGTGGGATCTCTGACTGGCATATCCCAGCAGTGTTACTGTCAGATTAGGTATGGGGAAAAAATGCCCAATATCCTGATAGGAGTCTAGAGCCCAAGTTGCAATAGAACACTAGGAATGGAATGAACTATTGTTCACAATGCAGGAAGATTTGGGCACACAGCCGATCCATTTTTGGGGGTGAAATTCATCTCACTTTGAGAAAAGTGCCGAAAGTTGCAATATCCTGATATGAGTTTAGAGGCCCAGTTGCAATTATACACTGGGAATGGAATGAACTATTGTTCACAATGCAGGAAAATTTGGTCACACAGCCGATCAATTTTGGGGTTGAAATTCATCTCACTTTGAGATCCCCCTTGCCGTAGCCAGGTTTGTATTGCATTGTGCGAGTCCAGTAAAAGAAAGTGAGGATGTGAACGTGTAGTCCCTGATAGGTTGCTTTCTGACTGGTGCAACCACCCACTGTAACCAATATTGTGGTTTATCACAGAGGCACCAACTAAGGGGATCGATACAGTAGCTTGGCTGGGATAATGCCGGCATGATAACCCAGTGATCTCAGGTTCAAAGTCAGATCCACTCATAGTTCCTTGGATTTGTTAAACATTTAATAGGTGACACATTTTTAAAAATTGTAAAAGGAAACTTTGACTGGACCGGGACTTGAACCCGAGACCTCTGGATTAATGTACCAGCGCTCTTCCACCTGAGCTATCCAGCCCTTATTCTGCCGTATATCTCCATGGATCACGCCCCCGCTTTCATTCAGATGCAACCAACTCATTGTTGTAAACCTGGCTGCAGCAGCTCAGGGATCATACAAAGTTGATGCAGCTTTTTCAATTCAAGTCAAACAAACAGAGGAAATACTGACTGGGAACTTTTGAAAAAATTGAAAAAATTGGCAAAGAAAACTTTGACTGGAAAGGGACTTGAACCTGAGACCTATGGATTACTATACCAGTACTATTCCATCTGAGCTATCCAGCCCTTAGATGGTGGCCTTCCCTAATAGTCAACTAGTCTTTGCCGGGGTGGGGGTGCCAGTCAGAAGCAGTTCAACCATTTCTCCTTTGTCTGTTTGACTTAATAGGTGACAAATCACACAAAACTTATCCAAATCTCATACAATTAAGGCACTGTCACACTTATTTTGAACTCTACAGGAATTAAGCAGAACTAGCCGTAAAGAAGAATGTTCAGAATGTTTAAATGAGATTTGAAGGTTTGCATGGTGAGAATAGCAGGATTAATAGGTTTGCAGTGACACCATGTAAATTCTCTTTTGTGAGTAAGTGTGGTTCTGAAAAGAACCGGAGGAACTCGACGTTTCGATCAGTGTACTCTGCTCGTCTTCAGGAGATTGAAGACGAAAAGAGTACACTGTTCTCCTGATGACGAACAGAGTATACAGTTTGAAACATCAAGTTCCTCCGGTTCTTTTCAGAACCACACATACTCCCAAAAGAGAATTTACATGGTGTCACCGCAAACCTATTAATCCTGTTTTTGAATACATGGAATGTGCTTTGAACCCGCCTCAAATGATTCTTGCCCATTTCTGATGCTGTATTACATGTAGCTCATAAATGCAACTCAAATGTAGTTGGAGCACAGTGGGAGTGATTAAGATGCAGTCAGAATTCTCAGACAGCACATCTTTGAATATGCAGGGACGGGCAACAAACTCTTAATTTTGATGGCATTCCTGCTCACTCCTCGAGTGGAACTCAGGGATTAGAGGGCCAGGTATACCGTAGCCATCCTAGCAGGACCTGTCTCAGGGGATCTTTGAATATGCAGGGACGGGCAACAAACTCTTAATTTTGATGGCATTCCCACTCACTCCTCTGGTGGAACTCAGGGATTAGAGGGCCAGGTATACCGTAGCCATCCTAGCAGGACCTGTCTCAGGGGATCTTTGAATATGCAGGGACGGGCAACAAACTCTTAATTTTGATGGCATTCCCACTCACTCCTCTGGTGGAACTCAGGGATTAGAGGGCCAGGTATACCGTAGCCATCCTAGCAGGACCTGTCTCAGGGGACCTTTGAATATGCAGGGACGGGCAACAAACTCTTAATTTTGATGGCATTCCTGCTCACTCCTCGAGTGGAACTCAGGGATTAGAGGGCCAGGTATACCGTAGCCATCCTAGCAGGACCTGTCTCAGGGGACCTTTGAATATGCAGGGACGGGCAACAAACTCTTAATTTTGATGGCATTCCCGCTCACTCCTGTGGTGGAACTCAGGGATTAGAGGGCCAGGTATACCGTAGCCATCCTAGCAGGACCTGTCTCAGGGGAGAAGGCCTTACGTCTCCTGCTAACAAAGAGCAGTAGGTTTGCAAGCCTTACACTTAAGGTTTTTTTTAACTAGCCCACCGGGCTAGTAAATTGAGTTTTTTGCTAGCCCGCAGCAAGTTTTACTAGCCCTGTATAATTGATATTGAACTCAACATAAGGTTATTAGGTCAAGTCAAACAAATTATTAGTTTCTACTTTCTCATCCCCGCCCGCATTGTTTTTTGCCTCCACACCGCTGCCTACTTTTTACTAGTCCGCCGGGCTAGCAATGTGGTGCATTTTACTAGCCCGCAGCTGTTTTTACTAGACAATGACCCTCGGGCTAGTGCTAAGGTTGAGCCCTGGTTTGAATATAGACATCGATGACCCATTCTGAACCCCAGAATTGCCCAGAATCACTGTACACGCACAGTGTTTGTACAGTGTGTTTCAATGTCACCTCTGACTATCAGAACACGGACTGGGGGTCTGGTTTGATAGTCTGAAGAAAAACAGACTACCGAGTGGAGGTAGTCTGCAGAACGTCCGTGTGAAAGTCCGAGTGAGGGTAGTCTGCAGAACGTCCATGTGAAAGTCCGAGTGAGGGTAGTCTGTAGAACGTCCGTGTGAAAGTCCGAGTGAGGGTAGTCTGTAGAACGTCCGTGTGAAAGTCCAAGTGAGGGTAGTCTGTGGAACGAGTGGAGGTGTGCACTCACGGTGTGCACGTAGAAGAAGGTGAATAGCGCCCTCGCTTGTGCAACCCAAAATAGTGCCGGAGGGATGGCAGTCCAGAAAACATCTCAAATGTACCCAAACACTAATATAATATTTTACTATGTCAAGTCAACTCTGCCCTTTTTGAGAAAAGAAAAAAGGAAAGCCCTCGTGCTCAGCAATGAATTCTCCAAAAATGTTTTCTAGATCACGTCAAAGTCTATTTCCATGGAAATGGGTCAATGAGGACCCGCCCTACTCGTGACCTAAACCAGCTCGCTTGGTTAAGATGTTTTCGCTTGATAGCAGGAGTCGCGGGTTCAAATCCCGCCCGAGCTGTCTGTATTTTTGATAATCGGGGCAAAGCACTGAGCACACGTTGCTGCATGTAATAAGCATGTCAGGTTGGGGATACCCTAATGGATTCAGAGCCTATTTTTGCATCCTCCCCAGTTTTGCTTCCAAGAAAATGATAAATACCCACGGATGCCTTTGCCTGGCTGTATATACATTTTGAAAATACATGTAGCTACATATGTACATTATGTACGTGCAAACGTGCTGCATGAAGGAATATGATTCAATGTGGAAAGTGACACCATGGTGTGCAAGGCGTCTCTGTTGAGACTTACATGTAGTGTGGCTCTGAGGAGAGCCGGTAACTCAACATTTCGTACAGTGTGTGCTCTGCCCGTCTTCAAGAGACTGCAATGATGATTGAGTTAAGGAGAATGTGATTCTAGGGTTTACCCTATTCGATGTCAATGTCATACAAATGTGAGCACTGAGTGCTCAGTGCAATTTGGCACAGTGCTGAGCACTCAGTGCTTATTACGTCGAGTAGGGCATATCCCCATTGAATATGAGGAGACTGCAATGATTTTTGCATCGAGGAGAATGTCATTCTAGGTTTTACCCTACTCGACGTCATACATTTGTAAGCACTGAGTGCAATTTGGCACAGTGCTGAGCACTCAATGCTTATTACGTCGAGTAGGGCAAACCCTCATTGAATATCAGGAGACTGCCAGGTTTCCAACTAATGACGGTGCTCAGATGTGTTCGTGGAGGATTTAGAGGTGTTGCAGACTGTACTGTCAGAGCAGCAACCCCCGGGTCATATCAGTGGAAGCAGCCCCTGGCATTTGAAGTGGTCTGACTTCCACCACCATCCTCATTGACATCATGAAGCACTTGTGCAGACCCAGACCCAGATCCAGGTTTCTATTCTTGTCTGTCTGGGGGCATCCTGTGGAAGGTCCGCCCACCGATCCATCATCGGTCCCTGGGAGGAGCGGCTTCCTTAAAGGGTAGTCACCTGAAGGCGTGTGTTCACCTCAGCACTGGCATCACCCGCTTGCAGATTCACCGACATAGGTCCTCCACTGGTCACCTTAAATCTGATATGTTTCCGAGTGATGGGATGCCCTCAGGACCTATCAATTTGCTTGATTCGCCTAAATACTGAGATCACCTCAGTGCCAAAATCACCTGAATACTGAGATCACCTTAGTTCTTGAATCACCTTAATACTGAGATTACCCTTGTTCTTGAATCACCTTAATTCTGAGATCACCTCAGTGCCAAAATCACCTGAATACTGAGATCACCTTAGTTCTTGAACCACCTTAATACTGAGATTACCCTAGTTCATGTATCACCTTAATTCTGAGATCACCTCAGTGCCAAAATCACCTGAATACTGAGATCACCTTAGTTTCTTGAATCACCTTAATGCTGAGATTACCCTAGTTCTTGTATCACCTTAATTCTGAGATCACCTCAGTGCCAAAATCACCTGAATACTGAGATCACCTTAGTTCTTGAATCACCTTAATGCTGAGATTACCCTAGTTCTTGAATCACCTTAATTCTGAGATCACCTCAGTGCCAAAATCACCTGAATACTGAGATCACCTTAGTTCTTGAATCACCTTAATACTGAGATCACCCTAGTTCTTGAATCACCTTAATTCTGAGATCAGCTCAGTGCTAGATGCACCTTAATACCTGAACCACCTCAGTCCTCAAGGGCCACAATGCTGAGGTCACCTTAGCATTCAGGTAATGACCGATCAGATGGGTTCTTTCACAGCGTCTGTGTGCACACGTAAAGGGATTGCGTTTAGTTGATGATGAAATCCATCCATCAGAATCCGAACCTTACGGAAAGTCCCCTGCCGCTAGACCCATGACATGTCCTTGTGTCATGCCTAAAACAAGGAGACACGGATGCGGAACATACACATGCAAGAGCATGTGTACGAGCACCTGTATGCATGTGTATTTTAAGCATTGAGGGAAGCATGAGTCACAATTGCTGCAGCCTCCTCCGTGTGCCAAAGCAATCAGTGCGTTAATTTGACTAATCCCACCCGCTGTCCCTCACCTCCCTTCCCCCTTCCCCTCTCCTCCTTATTATGTTGAATTTTTTTCATGCCGGAGGAAAAACAGAGGGCGGTAAGGGTGGGGAGGAGGAGGAGGAGGAAAAACGGGAGCCCAGCAATGGGCATGGACGCATGGTGTTGATGGACTGACGTGATGGAGAGTGACGCATGGACGCATAGTCTGCTTGGAGCACTTCGGGGAGGGCGAGAGGGGAGAGGAGGGAAGGGGAGGAATGGGGAGGGGCAAAAGGCAGATGTAACCAATTCAGAGTGATTGGGCTGACCCTCTTGTTCCCCTGGTTCGACAAGTCTCGGCTTTTGGGTGCATCCTATTTGTGGATGGCTGGGCTATCATTTCTGGATGGCTGGGCTATCATTTTGTGGATGGCTGGGCTATCATTTCTGGATGGCTGGGCTATCATTTCTGGATGGCTAGGCCACCATTTGTGGATGGCTTGGCTATCATTTCTGGATGGCTGGGCTATCATTTTGTGGATGGCTGGGCTATCATTTCTGGATGGCTGGGCTATCATTTCTGGATGGCTGGGCTATCATTTCTGGATGGCTGGGCTATCATTTGTAGACGGCTGGGCTATCATTTCTGGATGGCTGGGCTATCATTTCTGGATGGCTGGGCTATCATTTGTGGACGGCTGGGCTATCATTTGTGGATGGCTGGGCTATCATTTTGGGACGGCTGGGCTATCATTTGTGGATGGCTGGGCTATCATTTGTGGGTGGCTGGGCTATCATTTGTGGATGGCTGGGGCTATCATTTGTGGATGACTGGGCTATCATTTGTGGATGGCTGGGCTATCATTTGTGGATGGCTGGGCTACCATTTATGGATTACTAGACCCACCGTTTGTGGATGGCTGTGCCAACAATTGTGAAAGGTTTGGGTACCTTTTGTGGTTGGCTAAGCCACTATTGTGGATGAAACTGCCATTGATTTCAATGAAACTGCCATCACTTTTTGAAGGCTTACAAGATAAGACTTAGTGCATTGTTCGGGCTTGAAAGGCCTCACTCTTTCACTATTTTCTGGTTGCCCTTGTTTGCATTGCCGGGATCGTCTTCCCTGCAGGCTCAGGAAATGGCGCATCTCAGTCGTTGCGCGTATCTGTGGATATTTTCAGGAGGGCCGTGAACGGCTGCGGTTTCCTGCCCTGCGCATTGTGATAGCGGTGATCTCAACCGGCCGGCACAATGGCAGAGCAAGGGGAGAAAGAGGGGAGGGGCATTTGTGCATGGCAGGGAATAGAGCAATGCAAGCTCGCATTTATAAGGGGAGTGAGTACACTGTTGGGTTGGTCTATTTTGGGGGTCACTGTGAGAAGGACTTGAAAGTTAGTCATCCTGGAATCAGACAGTGGACTCCCGGGGCTGAGCCTCTCGTCTGCCTTGCCTCAGAACAAGGGGGAGGGAGGGGCTGGTCGAAGATAAGGCATTTTGGCCAGTGGATATGGAGATTGGAGTAGGGGGGGATGTGCTGGCCTTGTTCCCGGACTTGCCTTGACTGACTTTGTGCGCGTTACGTGTATATTCTGGCTGGCCGACTTTAGACGGTTCCCGTCTATTACGTGGGTTGCGTGCATTAGACATGCCTGCCCTTGTGTAAACAGGATTAGCCAGGAAGGGGGGGGGGGCATGAACGTGTACGTAAGTGGCGTAACGCTTGCAATAGCATGACCTCGGGTGACCTTTCAAGAGTAGGCTGTGG